>JAMKCH010009460.1:0-32315 GCA_023653785.1 Ophioderma brevispina | reverse complement strand
GCTTTATGATTTGCAGAATTGGTCTTTCCTTTTGTCCCTCCATACCACTCCAAACACAGGTTTTTCCTTCACAAGTTGCAGCTAGTTGCCAGGAGTTTTTCAGTGAAAGTCCAAGGCATGTATGAGCTTTAACTCAATATCCCATTAGCGCTAGGTAATGCTGTGTGGTCGATTGAGAGAACACCAGAACATATTGTTCTCGGGGCCAGATTTTATCAGGTGGGAAAAAGAGACATAGAACGGAATTGTTCCCTCCCAGAACCCTCGATTATGATTAGCCCGAGTTATTTACCCTGACATCGATACAGAAATTTGAAAGCACTTATGCTTAATTTGATCCGTCAACAAGTTTGGATGAAGTTATTGGAAATTGTCTTCGCCACTTGGGTTTTTACCCCAAAAGCCAAAATATAATCTGTTTTGCACAATAATTTTGGTCATTGCTGTTGTTGGTTTAATGGATTTTTCCTGGTAATTTTTTGTTTTTGTGCATTGCCAGTTCCTTTGGGCAGTAGATATCAGGTAGCAGAGTACCTCGTTCTCAAGGTTAGTCTCCGCTGCAGAATCGGTAGTCTCTTTTTACGACTGGGGTCATTTGACTTGTCTCCGTTAGCTCTGGGGAATTTTTGGATTCAATTGGATGATGAAACAGAATCACATGGGTAGCAATTGGCGCTTGGGAGATATCGACATTCACGGGGCTTACCAGCTCACCACATGTGTGCAGGAGTCTTTGACATTGTCGTAATTGCAGAATGCAGATGCGTGGTTTCATTAAGGGGTCTCCGTAAGTAATGACAGATATCAGCATTGGTCTTCGCAATCTTCATTTTACTTATAGATTATAGACCATGGTAATATTTTGCTTGCAACTGGCCTTTTAATTTGTAAACATCCACCAGCATGAAAAACCATCAAAAAGCAAACCAAAAACAAAACAACTACCACTGCTATGTTTTTTTCGGTTATCGATTACTGTATTTCACAAGCTTACTCGCAATAGGCGTAAATCCGGGGGGATGGGGGGGATATATCCCCCCCAATAATTTGATGGGGGATGGCAATACGCTATCACCCCCAATGTTGATTGCCCGTCATCCGTTAATGGTTTTTGACCAAAATTACTATTATTTTCCCATAATAGTTTTGTAAAATGGTCATCGCGCGCTTTCGCGCGCATTTGAGCTATTTTGTTCTAATTACAATTACAATGTAACAATTTTAGTTTAAATGGAAAAAAATTTTCGCGCGCTTCGCGCGCACATGGTTTTGTAATGAATCTTTCAGAAACCATGTTTTATTCATAAATTTCTATCCCCCATCCCCCCCCAATGTCAACAAAAATTTACGACACTGTTACTCGCAATGGATTGGGCCAGTCTACACTTACGCACATGCACATAAGGCCAGATTAAAGTTAAAAAATAATTTTGTGAATGCTTTTGGTAAATTATCATTTGAATCAGGCCAAAAAAAGGGTGGGGTGTTTAAATTGCTTGGCTACCTTTAATAAAGGGGCACATGTGGTGCAGGGGAGTCCAGCGCTCGTCTCTAGCATAAGTTGTGGGTTCGAGCCCCCGCGGTCGCCAATGTGTTGTGCACTGGGCAAGGCACTGTACCTCGCTTGCCTATTCCACCCAGAGTATAAATGGGTACCAGCATATGATGGGAATGCAAAACAGTCGCTGTGCGGGAGGAAGTGGCGAACCCCCACAGAACATTATATGAGGAGTCTGGCCCAAACGCCAATGCCAGAGAGATGGGCACTCCGCCGGCGGGCGCACCACTTTGAATTTTGCCCGTATTAAAACGAGAATTTGGGTGAGTGCCCAGAAAATAGTCACGATTAGTAGCTTTAGTTTCTTCACTTAGGGGGAAGTTAGGGGCATATATTGTTGGGTTTGTGCCTGAAGGTGCCGAGATAGCTGCCACGGCTGTATTAGATGTATAGTGTATTTAGACACAGATGTCAATTTGTTTTCCAGTTGCTTCAGTGAATGTTCAGATAGTGGCATAGCATTATAGGGATTTATTTCTGACCATATCTAAATCAAATTTGAAAAAATTGCTCTAGAAAATGCCCAGTGGCACAATCAGGAGTCCCAAAAGCTTGGGTCCCCAACTTAAGCTACATTCTGGGTTGGAAATGGTTACTAATTGTGTTCTCAAGTAAAATCTCAGTCAAAAGCAACCGTCCCAAAGACCTTGGATACTAAGAGGAAACTTTAGTGTTTTGGTTTGTCACCGCCGAACTAAGTTCGGAACGGGAGGGACTATGAAAGGGCTCCGTCGTGTGTCAGTCTGTCGGTATTTCCGTATGTCTGTGAGAAAAAATGTTAACCCTGGATTCCGTGATAAAAATGTTTATAAACCGGTATGCTTGTATCTTTGAAAACAACTATAGGGCCACACAAAAAGTCCTGCTGCATGGAAGGGCATCATGGCATGCAATCATGCTGCGATTGGAAAGTGTGTTGATATAGCGGTTTAGTATGCAAATGGAGCTAATTAATATGCATATTAATGTATCACTGAAACGATACATTGGATGCCAAAAGTCTTTTGCCGAATGAAGTACATCTTGGCATCCATTGTTTTCGCCTTTGAAAAGGCAGATATATGTGGCTATGGTATGGAAATGAGCTAATTATTAAATATGCATAATTAAAGCAATATTAGCACATTTGTTTGAAGAGCGCCCCAATTTTCAAAATTTGATATTTTTGCAACAGTTACGTTGGTAATTGTCTACGAAAACTATACCTGCAACCGAGAATGCTAAAAAATGCATATTATCACAAAATAAGCGATTTTGTAATTAGAATTGGGATCCCAGATTGGACTTAAGGCAGAGATGGAAATGCTACGTTTAGTCCGTCCATGATGAAATAGTGCCCCATCGAGAAAGAAAATAGAAACTTCTAACTTGGCTTGCCCTGAACTATTAAAACAAAACTATGGATGAGCGTTAGAACACGTACATGCGTATTTCCAGGCTATGTCACATGGAAGGCCGTTGCAGCAGCCCCGATAATAATTCTTCTAGTACAAAATTCCTTGTCGTTTTGTGACACATAGACATTTTTCGAGGCTTAAACATTAAAAGGTATAGTTACTAGCGCAGTTATGTACCAATGCAATGTTGTAAAAAATCTCCAAAATTTTCTGAAAAAATTGGGGCGCCGCTCGGGCGCTCTTCAAAAAAAATGTGTAATAGTGCTTTATTAAATGTATACTGAACTGTTACATCAGATTATGCATATTTTTTGGCCACTGAAGTAAGTTTGGCATTTGCATTGTTTTTGCACTTTGAAAGTGGCATATATATATGCACGCTAGATATGCAAAATGAGCTAATTAAATATGCGCAATAATTTTTTGCTAAAACTGTAATCGTGCATAGGATGATGCAAAATTTCTTTGCTACCATGAAAGCTTTATGCATACATCTTTTGGGATAATGATATGTGCGATTTAGTTATGCGTTTTCTGTATGCAAATGAGCTAATAAATAAGCGCAATTAAGTTTCGCTGAATGTAAATCGTGTGCAAAATTTTTATTTTGTGCCAGTTAAGTTGGCACTTTCAAATGACGCGGACATTCGGCGGGCGACATATTTTACGATCGCGTAAATACGAGTTCGCCGTGTTTTGTATTTTTCTGTAAAACATTACGACTAAACACTCACCAGGCCCAGTGGCAGCACCAGCCCAGCATCATAATTTTTGGAGGAAAATGAGGGGGGAGGGGGGGTGGTCAAAGCAATTTTTGGGGGGGAGGATAATGTGAGTGTTCCTGGGGTTAGGGGAGTAACCCTGTGAAAAAAACTGTTTTCATTTTTGTATTTATAAATTAAAAAAGAATTTTGGTACACCATCATCACCAAAGTGGAGTGGCACTTCATTGCATAACATATTGCAACGGGACATGAATTTGGCTGCCGAAGTTCAAACGATTTTGCATTTTATTCCATATTGAAATATGTTGTCCAACAATGGACACTCACAACTCTCTTTTGGTTGTATTCACACATATGCTAGATTCACACACATGGCACAACACCTGCTGTCAAGATTGTGTCAGCAAAGTGGGTCACCTAATAGAAACATAGTATGCAGAAGCTGTTTGAGCAAAACTACCCAAGATTGCTCCATAGCTCCAACAAGCTGCGAAGCATTCAAGTGCAACGAGAGATTTCACATATCAGGTGTCCCTAAAAAATCGAAAGTTCTGAATTTTGTCCTGATGTAAACCTTTCCGTCAAAAATATCCCCATCTGAAAGGATTAAGCTGAAAAATGTTTCTTTGGTACAAAAAGTGTGAAATTTCTAATTTCGTTTAGGAGCAAATACAAAATTCAGCCTATGTTTTACATTAAAATATAAGCAAATCAAACTTACCTTTTTTCTCTCTTTTGAGGCATTTCTGTAGCCAAATACAAGGTAAGAAATCTATTGGGTGTCTAATCTATTATGAAATTACTATTATGGCACAATGTTTGGGTGCTTCAAAACCTCTCATTGCACCTTTTAAAAGTCAACAAACTCAGTTATACAGAGAATTAAAGGGGCATTTCTTGATCCACAACCTCAGTGGCGTAGCCAGGGAGGGGGCTCAGGGGGCGCTAGCCCTCCGTCAAATTTGACAAAATCGTGCAAAATCAGCCTAATTTGGACAAATTTAGGGCACAAAGACAGTCTCAGCCTCCGTCAAATTACAATCCTGGCTAAGCCCCTGCTCGTCCCCCCAATTTACCTTGAAAATGTCGAGATTTTTATATCATCTGAACCGTTAGCCTTAGTAATCCATGTGTACCAAATCTTACGTGCAAATTCGGTCGTATCTGTAAGAAATTTGCAATTTTGTATTTTCTGTCCATAAACGGACAGAAATTACAGTACAGTGGCCTATGGGGCCGTGGGAAAATGCAATTGCTCATAACACAAAACCACAAGCTCGGGATCAACTCAAATTTTGTGAATAAGCTCTTCTCAAGGATATCTAGTGAAACATGAATAAAACAGAAGGTGCTGGAATCACGAAATGCACCTTTAAGCAGATTTGGATTTTCATTTATAGTACCCAGAGTACATTCGGGAGGACACCAGGTACATTTTGTTAGTTTTATGACCCACTGAACTGTGTCTTGAGAATTAAGTAGATTTGTAATTTTGTATCTTCATTTATAGTACCCAGAGTACATCAGGTACATTTTATATACTTTTACATAGTATGAGCCAATGAACTGTGTCTTGGGAGATGGGATAGTACAGCTTGATGTATTAAATCTGCTTAACAGGCCAATCCATTCCCAATAGATTGCATTGCCTGGGATGTGGTGTAGTACTGCAATATACTCTCAGCAAGACTCTAGAATAACATTAAGCATGTTTCTATTGAAGATCCTGCATTTTACTGGTAAATCTCTTACCGGGAAAGAGCAAGGAAAAGGTGGATAACGGTCAGTTTCTATTGGGCACAGTTTACCGGTAAATACTACCTAGCTGCTGTCGATCAACTCACATAAAACTTGCCGGCAAAAGATCGTACACTGAAGTCAACACAAAGCATTGCGGGTTGACCTTTTCAACAAAAATATTGCGGGACCTGCGGTAGTGGGATTGACATTTTACAATCAAAATTCAGATGGGTTAAATATTCGTGAATGCCAGAGAAGGGTTTGAAGGTATATGGAGTTGTATAAGCGGCGATAGGCGATGTACGCAAGATCGAGGAGGCACCGCCGAATTCTGCCCCTCATCTCTCTATTCTACGCGTCCACACGTAGGGCCTATCGTTGGTCGTAATCACGCGGTATTATTAATTTCCGTTTCTTTAACTGTATGCGCACTGTCGCAGAACGGAGTGTGTTTCTATTGGCGTTTACCGGTAAGTGACGCCGCTATTTTCCTTCCTCGAGAAGGAAAATTTTGCCGGGTTGATTTACCAGTAAATAGCGAGGGAGGTCAGTTTCTATTGAGCACATATAATCCCTTATCCATCTCTTTTCCGGTAAATGGTCCCAATAGAAACACACCTATTGTATTTTCATGGACCGCTGAGATTACTTCAGTGGAATTTTGTTATCTGTCCTACTTAAAGGATTTGAGAGTCTCAAGAAAATGTAGGCTTTTGCTGATAAATTACAGCAATGCATGAGCCAAAATTTGACAAATTGTTCTTGAAATGTAAGGAATAACTCCCCATAGACTTGTGTACAAAATGACCTCTCACCAAACATCGATTTCTCGGCTACAAAGCGACTGGTTACCTCAAAACTGATTTTTTTTGGAAGATTAGCACCGTATCTCTTCAACACAAATGAAAATGTCATACGATGAAGGCTGATTTTTTTAGCTACAGAGCATCGAAAGATTTGCATGTTTTCAAAACATTCACGCCTAGTTGAGTGTTACTAGAAGCTTAAAATTGTACAGTTTCCCCAAACCCTCAGAAATTATACAAAAATGGCACAAGACAAAATCTTTACCACCCAAATGGTTTGTTACTAGTCCACACATTATGATTAATTTCAAATTTCATTTAAAGACACAACATTTTGTGACTCTTCATTTAGGCAAGGGCCATATTCCGGATGCCAACACTGTCTCGGCACTGACGTCGTCTGCTAAACCTAGTTTATTTAGTGGTGTGATTCCGTAACCAATTTTAAAAAAAATGTTTTCACTCTTATTCGTAACTTACAACCTGTGCTTTCTCCGTGTGGGCTCATATTCTCTAGCACTATCTGAAGCAGCATTGTACTTAGGGCCATCGTCCGATCGCTAAAAGCCTCATCCCCAGAACCCCAGATTTTACCAGAAGTGGTCAACATTTTGGTATCTGAAGAAAGCTGCTATTTTTCTCATTTATCCTGTGAAATCTTGGGGGCTAAAGGATGTTTGATTTGGAAGTTCCGAGTGAATAAGGTGCTCCATTTTAGACAACCAATATTAAATTTACACAGTACTCTATGGGGGCTATAAAATCACATTTTAGCTCTCGGGGTGAAGGCCTTTCTATCAAGATGAAAACTGTATACTTAAATTGGGCCATCCTTCCCTAGTGTGTGAAAATAATAACTATTGAAAGTCGCTTCCTTGCAGTTGCAGGGGTTCTAAGCATGAAAATACACAAATTACCTCGTTTACTTGCTAATAAGATGTCAGTTTTGACTGAGATTGTTAACTGTTGGTTGTCCTAGCTAGGCCTTTAAAGGGACACTACCTAATTGTCTTCCTCGACCCTACCACTTACCTCCTGAAGTTGGAGATTTTAATATCATTAGAAACCTTGTATTGTACTCATCTCATGCATCTACAAAATATTTTGACTGGCTTCTCTCCCATTATGATGTTATAGACTAAGATAGGGGTTCTTCATGGTTACTGTGTTATTTACAGTTACTGGAAATTATTTGTAGGGTACTCTGTGGGCTATCGTTATCGCTCACGTTAAAATGGTATATTTCATTTTAATGAACTTTTGGAATTACGGTGTGTGAGGACGTTTTCTATGAAACAAAGAAAATAAATATGTTGTAATTAGTTAGGGAACCTTTAAAGGTGCAACGAGAGATTTTGAGACATCCAAATATTGTGTCATAATAGTAATTTCATATAGATTAGACACTCAATAGATTTCTTACTTTGTGTTTGGTTACAGAAATGCCTTAATAAAGAGGAAAAAGGTGATTTCGATTTGCTTATATTTCAATGTAAAACATAGGTAGAATTTCATATTTGCTCCTATACGAAATTAGAAATTTCAAAATTTATGTACCAAAGAAACATTTCTCAGTTTAATCCTTTCAAATGGGGATATTTTTGATGGAAAGCTTTACATCAGGCCCAAAATCAGTACTTTTGATTTTTTAAGGGACACATATGTGAAATCTCTCGTTGCACCTTTAACTTTAACACAAAATGTCCTGTGTGAGGCCAGTTGAATAGCACCCTTTAATGTGACATTTTCCCATTCATCACAACTTAACTATGTTGACAGCATTATTTACCCACTTACAAAAGGGCAAAACATCACGGTAAGCAGAACCATTAGGTAATATTAAATCTATAGTCAGGTGGTTAGAAGAAACAAAATAAAAAGCCCAAACATTGCCTGGCCGACCTCTTGGTAGCTCAAAAAAAAAAAAAAAAAAAATTTGAGACATCCAAATATTGTGTCATAATAGTAATTTCATATAGATTAGACACTCAATAGATTTCTTACTTTGTGTTTGGTTACAGAAATGCCTTAATAAAGAGGAAAAAGGTGATTTCGATTTGCTTATATTTCAATGTAAAACATAGGTAGAATTTCATATTTGCTCCTATACGAAATTAGAAATTTCAAAATTTATGTACCAAAGAAACATTTCTCACCTTAATCCTTTCAGATGGGGATATCTTTGATGGAAAGCTTTACATCAGGCCAAAAATCAGTACTTTTGATTTTTTAAGGGACACCTGATATGTGAAATCTCTCGTTGCACCTTTAACACAAAGGCTGGTATTCTGAAAGGGAGACTAACTTTAGACCTGGGTTTAAACCAGGGTTAGTCCTACATGAGTGGACTTTTTCCTTTCAAAATACTGTGAATGGAAAAAAAAAAAAAAAAAAAACTATCCATTAGGAATTTTCTCACCCGTTACAGCACATTTTTAGAGTGTGTTGTAAGAAAAAAAGGTCCACTCTTGTAGGACTAACCCTGGTTTAAACCAAGGTCTAAAGTTAGTCTCCTTCTCAGAATACCAGTCACATTGTGAGAGGCCAGTTGAATAGCACCCTTTAATGTGACATTTTCCCATTCATCACAACTTAGCTATGTTGACAGCATTATTTACCCACTTACAAAAGGGCAAAACACCGTGGTAAGCAGAACCATTAGGTAATATTAAATCTATAGTCAGGTGGTTAGAAGAAACAAAATAAAAAGCCCAAACATTGCCTGGCCGACCTCTTGGTAGCTCAGCACCGGCACATTGCGCGTCGCGTCGTCTCCCCGCACCACATCACAGTAATGAGCTGAGAAATATGATGTGCGATGCTCATGCCCGCTTCACGCCTGCAGGTAAGATACCCACTTATCGCTACCGTTTGTGTCATTTAGAACATCTGAAAACGGGCTTTCAGAGTGATGCGATTAGGGCTGCGCGGGCTATTGCAGTATAGAATGCCAGACGATTGAAAGGGGGCAATCTGCAATTTCCCACTTCAAAATATGTTGACTTTTAAGCGTGCATTTTTCTTGAATATCATTTTCAATATTTGGGCCTCTGTTATTCGTTGATGGCTGAAAGTAATGACATAAATAGGGCTCTTTCTTTTGTGCAAAATGTCATATGTGAATTTTGTGGTCTGTAAAACCTATTGGCTAATATTTTGAGAGGTTTAACAGCATTTCCTGCCAACCAAGTTATTTCTGTTTTTAAGTTGTTAAAGTGGCACTGGCACATTTTCACAAAATTTCTTCAAATTGCTCGCAAATGATAGTCTAGACCATTGGAAGAATACAGATATATTTTACACATACCCCAAAAACAGATAAGGGCATTATTAATAAGAGGCTAAAGACATCCAGGTAATTGGTAGACTATCTTTTAAGTTTACTGTAACTTTAATTAACAAATGTGTCGATTTCATGAATATCATAGACTCATGCTCATTGATATTAAAACCACAAAGGTCACAGACTGGTCAAACAGGGTGGATGCCGTGGGAATCAACTCTGGCGTGTGTTTTTTGTGTTAAGCGCATTTCCGTCATCTGCTGAATAAAATGGCTCCTGAGTCATTTTATTATAAAATCGCTCTGTTTACCCATAAGGGTGCTGATTTGGGCTTAACCATTTCAGGTGAGAGCTCACGCTATAAGAGCATGAAAGACATTCCAACGCACGTCTACATAGATCTGAATCTCAGAAGTACCACATTGATTCGGATCTGGTGCCTCGTATAGAGAGCCCCAATATCAATTTTGAAAAAAATCTTGAGGGTGCACTGTTTTTCAAATGTGCCAATGTCTCTTTAAACTGGTAATTTTTTTCGTACATTCTTTTCAATACTTAGGTTCCTCCCCGGGACTTCTGTTAGTAATGATATATAGTGTCTGGGAAAGATTGCTGATGACTTTCCCTCGTTGTTATATAACCCATGAGCTAACATTGTGAGAGGCTGGCTGTAGCGTTCAATAGCAATGTAATTATATTTACACAGCTACAACCTCTGTGAGGCTTTATCAGATCGAGTCAGTGTCATTGCTTAAATAAGAGACGGTATGTCTAGTGGAAATGAAAGTAGTTGCCTTAAAATGTGATTAATTTGTTATTCCACTTTAAAGCAGTAGTGTAAAGCAAAACAAAATGGTATTTGTAACGAATGGTTGTGCCTTACAAATGTCAACAACTTTTTAAATTAAAAGAGACCAAACTAAACTTTGAACAAAAACAATCAAATACAGAAAATGAGTAATTTAGCTAAACTTTTAACAAAAACAATCAAATACAGAAAAAGAAGTGAGAGGATGGATTATTGAGAAATGCTTGCTGTATCTATAATAAGAACAAAAATATAAATACCGGTATATTTTTGCCCGCAGGAAAACCAAAGCTTATATAACCTCCTTGTCGAGTAATATCTCTAACCTACGGCCAAGTTAGCTAATCCTGAAAGACTCAATATGTTTTGATTTCGTGCTTTTGTGTTTAATGTGCAACTGAATGTTCCTTGTGTAATGCTACACTTACTCACTCCACATTGAGCATTGAAAGTTTCTGTTTCAAAATGTGGGAATGCGATCGCAATATTTGTTGTGATAAACATAGCAGGGGTTGATACACTTATCAGCTCGCCATCAGTTGGGGACCAGTGATGTGGAAAATTGACATTCCTGCTGGAATTTCTTGAAAGTTTTTTTGAGGATAGAGGGTTGAAATTGGTGAGAGACTTGTAGCTGAGGGGAATGGTGGGGGAGGTATCATATTTTTAAATGAACAGATGAGCAAATCAAAAACTGAGAATCTTGTAACTGAATATTTCCATCAATTGCTTAGTGATCATGTAGAGCTTAATGAAAAGTTTTGAGGAAAAATGGTAAATTAGGCATTCATTCATAGTATTTTGGGTATGAACGGTTGTTTATGCCCGAGGGCTTCCCCCGTTCATGTTCACCATACTTTTTGCTAACTACTAACAAAATTAAATTATTTAATATAAAATTCAGCCTGATATTGCATGATTTTTTTACCACTTTTGGCATTCGTCGACAGCGGCCATGTATAAACGTTTGTTTATACATGGTCATGTGACGCGTATTGACCAATCGCGTACGCCGTTACATACGAGGTGAACATGAATTTAGGTTAATTTTGACCTAAAATTGCATCTCTGGTATAGCTATGGGTCCCCTTTTCAGCAAAAAAAGACTCTCAGAGGTACATCCCTACCCAAACAAAATGTGAGATCCCCCCCCCCCGATTTTCAGGACAAAAGGTAATCTTAACCAAAGAAAATGCATTAAAAAAAGTGAATAAAAGTGAGGGCTTGATGATAAGGGTGGGTTCAAGATTATGTTTGATGCCTGCATGCATAAAGAATTTGATCTGAATATTTGTAATGAAATATATCATAGCTGAAAGAACCGATTTCAGAATTTCATCGGGTGAAGAATTGGAAGAGATGGAAGAGGAAGAGAAGTTTGAAGAACATCTCTTGAGAAAGACTCTGATTTAGTAGAATTGTAGTCAAATATAAGGAGCAACCTATTTCCCTATCAGTCAGCTGTGTTTAACCCTTTCAACTCTGGTACCATAGATTATGTATCTAGGTTGCAATGCATGAGTCAGTGGTTTTGAGATGGCATCCCAAATGACCTGTGGTCACTTGGGAAGCCATCTAAAAAAAAAAAAAAGACCTAAGACTAGGCTTGTTTGTACTCATTTTAATGCATTTTTCATGCTGATTCTGAATGGTTATAAGAATTTCTCTGAGCAATTTTAGCTGCTTGCAGAGCCAAAGGGTTTAATGTCAAGACAACATGCAGATATTGACTTTCAAATCATGAAATTCCACTTTCACTTGGAAGGCCTATGTATGAAATCGTTGGCACAGTAGCGTTTATTTGAAATGGCAGAGGTTAAACGTGTCGCCCAGAGAAAATCCCAAATTCGCCATTAGTAGATTAATAGCTCTGTAGGTGGACTGCTTACTACAGATAGTTTGGCATAGTGCAGGTGTAGGGAATGATTTAAAGCAATCCCATGATGCAATGCATGCCACTCTAGACCTAATTTTACACCAGGCAAAGCTCACAATTTAATTTCAAAGTAAGGGTAAACTGGTACAGTTGTAAGTTTGTGGAAAGTCAAATTTTAATGCTGCTTTTGTTATCATTAGCAAAAGGGGTGGTCTCAAGTTTGGTTTGGTTAGGAACATGCCTTCAAGAGTCTGGAAGAAGGACCCATACAGGAGCGTATAGCCAGCCCGGTGGTTCCGAGGGGGCAATTTCCCGATAGGTGCAATAAATGTCCCGATCACAAGCAAAAATTTCCCGGTCCCCTTTGCCCCTACCTGGCTACGCCACTGGACCCATATCTAGACCAATTTTTGCTGAAAGGGGACCATAGCTATACCAGAGATGCAGATTTTGGGCCAAATTGAACACAAATTAATGCCAGTTTTTCCTCAAAATTTTGACCTTTCAACAAATTTGGAAAATGTTGGTTTCAGATTTTTCAACAAGTTTTAGAAAATTCTGCCTTCCGATTGTGGAAATTTGACAATTTTTCAAACAAATTTGAGAACATTTTGACAAAAACCGACCCATTTCAATACTATAATTGGCATAAAAAAAGGGTCATTGATATACCATAAGGGTGAAGCAGCTTTGTGAAGTTGCGCCAGGTTGCTTTATCCCTTGAGCTGCTGGATTTCAAGTATTTCAAGTTACTTTTATCAATGCATAGAGTATTTCACAGTTGTTTGAAAGTCTCGTTTTATATAACAAAACCAGAATAAAACAAAAAATATCAACGGCGACACACTTTTGACAACTAATTTTGATTATTTGTACTTCACTGACTTCATCCTGTGTAAATTTTATGAGATTCCATAGTGGGCAATATGATTTTTCTTTAAGATGTAGTAACACGTCTTTCTAGGGAGAATTGGCATATAGAGGGCGCTATAACATACAAATCATAACCATTGTAGGCCTATATGGAAAGATTCCCGCAATGGTTTTTTCTGATTTTTGCAGAGGTAATAGCTCTTGCATGTCCCTATACCTGTGTTGCCATTGGTTAAAATTGCTCTAAAAATAAAAGAGACGATTTGCATGTGGTCATATAGCTGTGATTTGTGTCCCAAAATTCACAATTTTATCCAGATTTGCACACCCACATGAGATCTGTGCACTACAGTAACAGTCCTCCACTAGAATAGTAGATGTAGAGTAGGAGCAGGATATCATAGGGGCCTTATTTAAGGAATTCGTTTACCTCCCACTACAGAAAAGGTTTGACAAAAAAAAAAAAAAAAAAAAAAAAAAAAAAAAAAGACCTAAGACTAGGCTTGTTTGTACTCATTTTAATGCATTTTTCATGCTGATTCTGAATGGTTATAAGAATTTCTCTGAGCAATTTTAGCTGCTTGCAGAGCCAAAGGGTTTAATGTCAAGACAACATGCAGATATTGACTTTCAAATCATGAAATTCCACTTTCACTTGGAAGGCCTATGTATGAAATCGTTGGCACAGTAGCGTTTATTTGAAATGGCAGAGGTTAAACGTGTCGCCCAGAGAAAATCCCAAATTCGCCATTAGTAGATTAATAGCTCTGTAGGTGGACTGCTTACTACAGATAGTTTGGCAGAGTGCAGGTGTAGGGAGTGATTTAATGCAATCCCATGATGCAATGTATGCCACTCTAGACCTAATTTTACACCAGGCAAAGCTCACAATTTAATCAAACATGGATGGTAAGGGGAAACTGGTACAGTTGTAAGTTTGTGGAAAGTCAAATTTTAATGCTGCTTTTGTTATCATTAGCAAAAGGGGTGTTCTCAAGTTTGGTTTGGGTAGGAACATGCCTTCAAGAGTCTGGAAGAAGGACCCATACAGGCGCATAGCCAGCCCGGTGGTTCCGAGGGGGCAATTTCCTGTTAGGTGCAATAAATATCCCGATCACAAGCAAAAATATCCCGGTCCCCTTTGCCCCCACCTGGCTATGCCACTGGACCCATATCTAGACCAATTTTTGCTGAAAAGGGGGACCATAGCTATACCAGAGATGCAGATTTTGGGCCAAATTGAACACAAATTAATGCCAGTTTTCCTCAAAATTTTGACCTTTCAACAAATTTGGAAAATGTTGGTTTCAGATTTTTCAACAAGTTTTAGAAAATTCTGCCTTCCGATTGTGGATATTTGACGACAATTTTTCAAACAAATTTGAGAACATTTTGAAAAAAAAAACCCGACCCATTTCTAAACTAAAATTGGCATAAAAAAGGGTCATTGATATACCAGAAGGGTGAAGCGGCTTTGATGAAGTTGTGCCAGGTTGCTTTATCCCTTGAGCTGCTGGATTTCAAGTATTTCAAGTCCCATATCCTTGGAAACATTTTTGATTATCAATGCATAAAGTATTTGTGTACCAAAATTCCCATTTTTATCTAGATTTGCACACTTACATGAGATCTGTGCACTACAGTCCCCCATCAGAATAGTAGATGGGATATTGTGATTTAAGTAAAGTGAACCACACACACATCCACACACACATCCACACACACATCCACACACATCCACACACACCCACACACGCTCACATGCACACACACATGCACACCCCACACACATGCGCGCACACACATACACATGCACACACACACCTACACACACCCCCATACACACACACCTGCAAACAACAATAAGATACATGCAATTATAAAATCACACAAATAGAAAAAAGAAGGAAGTAAAGGAAACGCACGTGCTCGAGCATTTGTATATGAATTCAAAACGTTGATATAGTGAACCCAAGTGAGTGGGGTTAGGGTTATTCATGGCCCCCAAAACAACTGCATAGCCAGCTCTAGTAGCCTAGATTCAGTTAACATACAAGCATAATGCACATTATTAATGCAGAAGATGACGGGTAGACAGCTGAACTTTTAGACCTTTCTGTGTTTATATTTACCGAGAAGGGATATTATTGAATATTAATGAATTTCTGCTTGAAGCAGTGTAGTGAAGTTAATGTTTGTATGACCAAGATCCTTAAATGCAAAACTACAGGAAATCTCTATTACTAACTGTATTTCTTATTTTTGTTTCCATGGCAAGTGCAGTCGGATACCATGGGTCGCAGCTGCACTCGGAATCCCTTCAAGGATGCTCCGAAGTTGTTATTAATAATTTGACTATTTGATTTCAGTATGTGCATTGTATTTGACCAGCTGAGAAGGCGACATGAAAACAAGGTGGTTATATACATGTGGCTGCCATGAGTTTATTCTAGACTTGCACTATATGCTTTCATCAAATTACAGAGGGAAGATGCCTTAGTAGTTTGTCTGTTATCAGGAGATAGAACAGGGGTGTCCAACCTTTTTGAAGCAGGGGCCGCATTGGTTGAATCCCACAACTACTGCGGGCCATAAACAAGTAATCGGGGGCTCTCAAATTTGGTTTATGACGTTTTCATTTTTGTTGACCTTTTTAGCAAATTTTGAAAAATGTTGGCTTCATTTTGAGGAAATTAGCCTAATTTTCTCACAATTTTTAGAAAATCTTGGTTTCAGATTGATGAAATTTGACTAAATAACGTGTATAAAGCTCAGTTTTAGATTGAGGAATTGAACTAATTCAAATGACATCTTTTTTTAAATCTATTATTTAAGATATTATGCATTTTAATTTTTCTGGGGATGAGAAGTGACGTCGTGGGCCGCTTGAGAGCTCTTAGCGGGCCATAAGTTGGCACCCCTGAGATAGAACATAGCCTGGATAAAATAAACAGCCACCTCTATCAGTAGCATATCTTGGTGGGGTGCTTTCGGGGCAAACGCCCCCTGGGGTTCATGCCAAAAACATGCAAAATCAGCCTATTTTGGGCTATAAGAGGTCCTTCTACCCACAGGGTCGCCCTTAAAAGAAACCAGGTCTGGATACTCCGATGTCTATACAAAAATTGGCATTAAAAACAAACCCATTCATATAGTTGAAGGCTAAAAAATGAGACACATATTGGGACACATTTCTTTATTGCCATTTGTGTTGAGAGCCCCACATTCCCAAATCCTTTTGTTTGTTGTGTCTTACATGCGTGTCTTACTCAGCAATAAACCAAGAAACCTCCCTAGTTCCTACCTATTTTTACTGATAATATACTACTAGTCCTAATTCAGATGCTTGAAAAACTGAGTTTATCGATACACTCAATTTATCAAGCGAAAAACTTGGTTTTTCGATAATCCCAGTTTTTCATCTTGAAAAACTGGGTTTTTCGAAAAACTCAGTTTATCAGTTGAAAAACCAAGTTTATCAATTAACTCAGTTTTTCGATTTGGAAAAACCTAGTTTTTCGATTGATAAACTCAGTTTATCGATAAACTCAGTTTTTCGATTGAAAAACTGAGTTTATCGAGATAAACTGAGTTTATCGGATTTATTACACAAATCGCTTGCCATAGTTGCCATACACATCTCTTTAGTCCTAATTCAGATGCTAAATGATCAATTTTGGTCCCCTAGTTGAACTTCAATTGAACTTCAATATTTGGTAAAAATTCTAATCAAATTGTACCAATATGCAAGGTAGCACATCTATGAAATTTTCACTAAAAGCTACTAAATTTTTCAATTTTTGGCCTCAGGTTGAAGAATGAAGTCAAAGCGTTCTTTTTTAAGCAAATTGGAATTGATTTTGGTCAACAAACCGGGTACAAATCATCAACTCACATGTGCTCATGTATTTCTGAATGTTCCAAAAGGGAATCCCACATTTATGCCAGAAGTTATGATGCCATCGGCCTTTACTATTAGTGTGAATGGGGAGATTTCCTTGGTGAGCTTGTCCAGAACTGCCTATTTAGTAATGAGCCTGAGTTCCAATTCTTGAACCACCCCATCTTACAACTTTTACTACTTCTGGTGGCAAGGGTAAAACAAACGAATTTTTTGAAGTGGAAGGATCCAGATAAGGGAGGGAGAAATGGAGAAAGGTATTGGTAATTCTTAGCCTTTTGTTATCATTAAACAAAAAATCCAATGACCAAGCAAGTTATCCACAAAGTTGCAAATAGTTGACTGCCCTTTTTTGATGCAAACCTAATGTTTCTGACGACTGAAAGGCACTATATCAAGTGATTTATATCCGAAAGAGTGAACATATTTGAAATTTTCAGATAGTTTAAGAGTGAAGGATAAGTCTTAGAATTTCTCATAATTACTTTTTTTCCAACTGAAATATTAACAGAAAAGTAAGAAACGCAGTGCTGAAAGATAGCAATCTCCATTGAATTAGCATGTTGTAGTAAGTGTCCCGTTCCGGACGTAATGACTAAAATTTCCCGATTTTGTCCTTATTAGGTTCCTTCTGGTCCTATTATATTTTGCAGGGTATGTTAGGACCTGTACTTGTTACAAACAATGCAAAAATCTCTTTTGATGATTTTTTTTGCATTTTCTTGATTGTTCAAACCCTGATAGTGCCTTCAGAACAACACAGACGGTGGGGGTGTAGTTGGGGTAAACATGAGTTTAGTGACAGGAGAGATTTTCTTCCCTCACCGCCTCACTACTCTTCACCATGTCCCAGTTCCCCCCCATTTGAAATTGTCTGGGAATGTCCCTTGCCTGCTGGCCTTTCTTCTGAAACTCAACAAATGGGAAAAAAGCCTTGCCAGCCATTCTATAACCCACTGGATGGGACTGCCAGCCCATTCTCACTCCTGATGGGCCTTCCAGCCTTTCTGTTTTACTCAACTGATGGGACCTGCCAGCCTTTCTATAGCTCACTGATGGGACCTGGCAGCCTTTCTGTAACTCACTGATGTATGATGGGACCTGGCAGCCTTTCTGTAACTCACTGATGTATGATGGGACCTGGCAGCCTTTCTATAGCTCACTGATGGGACCTGGCAGCCTTTCTGTAACTCACTGATGTATGATGGGACCTGGCAGCCTTTCTGTAACTCACTGATGTATGATGGGACCTGGCAGCCTTTCTGTAACTCACTGATGTATGATGGGACCTGGCAGCCTTTCTGTAACTCACTGACAGGGACCTTCCTAATCATTTCTGTAACTTACTGATGGGAGCTACCTAGCCTTTCTGTAACTCTCTGAAGAACCTTCAGGCCTTGTCCCGTTACTAATGTACCTGCTACCTTCTACAACTTACTGATGGGACCTGCCAGCCTTTTTGGTAACTCATTGACAGGCAGGACATACTAGCCTTCCTGTGACCCAAATGATATCTACTAGCCTTTCGTAACTTATCACCGGAACAAAATGAACTGGGTTAATTGACTTCTGTGGGCACCTCCAACTTCCTTCTTCCTAGCTTCACTTTTTTAACTTGCCAAATACTGCTTCCACATATGGGGTGGCCATAGTAACTAATTTTCCCTCTTGATGGAACAAACCCTCACCCGTCCTCAGTTAGATATGCCACTGACAACCATGCAGTCTTCTTGCAAAGAAAAATTATCCTAAAAGGCAGCTATTACACCCACTTGAGTTAGTGAGATTAAAATTAAACTGAGATGCAATTCTCAGCCTGACCCCACGGCGGGTGCCAAATCATATCCTTTTCTAATCAAACATGGATGGCAGATCCCTTGGTGACATCAAAAGCAGTACTTGACTTTCAAGATCACTGAGGATAAATTTGAGATATTGAGAGAATGTTTATGTGCATTAAAATTGTTTGTTACCTGGGTAAGTTACTTTCTAAGCCAACATGATTACTAGGATGGAGCAAATTGCTCCTCTTCCTGACAAAAAATAAATGTTGATAAAAAAAATTAACTTGAATCAAGTAAAATTGGAGTCTCTCCACAGTCCATGCATCATTCATGGCCAGGTATAGAAAAATCTGTGTAAAAAGACACATTTTGGCCAAGTGATGCTTAATATTTTGTCAAATTGTCACATTTCTCATTCATGTCCTAATAAGTTAGCAACATATTTTAGAATTGGAGGGCAACATACGTCATTTGTTGAAATCTTTATCAAAAATTATTTAGAAAAAATAGTTGCAATGCAATGTTCTATTCTACAGTGGCGTAACCAGACCTTTGCAAATGGGGGGGGGCATGGGCAGAAAGGGTGCCCTCATTTCTTAGGGGCGAATTTAGGTCCTTCTCCATAGACACAGTACAAAGGGTCAGTTCATATTGGGGGGATGGTGGGGGGGGCAAGGACTCTGACCGTGCACCCCCCCCCCCCCACCACCACCCGCTGGTTACGCCGCTGATTGGTTAGATTAGTCATACAATTTTCTGGAATAGGGAATAATGAAATCCCCGGGAATGAAATGAAATTCCTCTTTAAAAATGGTCAAAGTAATTTAGTAAAATTCCACTTGACAAACCGTACACGCTGCTCATTTTCAGCTATCCTCTTTCTTAGGATGCTCTGAGAGAGCAGACTGTAGCCTGACCTCACTACAGGACAAATCAAAGATAATTCTTGTTAATCTACCAATGATTGTCATGATCCCTATGGTGGACACATTGAGTGTGACACCAAGGTCAAAACTAATAAGGCTGATATGGAGGGAAAGAAGATCTGTATGTGTCTGTGCCTGAAGCTGTACAGTGTAGTAATCAGGGAGAATTAAAACGTCTTATTCAGTGTACAATATATAGCAGGCAATTTTTGTCAAAAATGTTCACTTTTTCTCAAGATTTTTTTTCAGATTTTGGGGCTATTTTAAGGCAATTTTAACCTCCAGAGGGAAAAAATCGCCCCACCGACCGACCATACTTGAAAGGCCCGCCCGTAAAACATTTTTTCAATCACTTTAGGGTTTAATATGTAGCTGTTTAAACTGTAAATTAAACCATAAAACTGTTCAAAACAGTGCAAATCACACGTAATTAAAAGCCCTCAAATAACTTACTTTACAGTGTGTTTGTAATAAAAAGGTCAACTACATAAGAAGTGAGGTAGACGTTTCATATAGAAGTCCCATGGATGCAAATGAGGTATTACAATCGATTCCGTCATGCGCTGTATGACGTTGTGCAGTAGCGCTTGACGGAATGAATGGCAATACCTCATTTGCATCAGTGGGACTTCTATATGAAACGTCTACCAGAAGTGAAAGGTGTTTTGGCTTCTTTTAGTTTGTGGTCAGTCAGGTGGTGTCGGTGGTAGGGGGGTGTAATCTAATGTCATTTCCAGTCTTACTATATGAGGGAGCACATGAGTTACGAAGCTCTGATGGACACTTTTCAGTTCAAATCCCACCACGGATGTTCAATCTTCTTTAGCTTCTATTCCTTTCCCCCTTCCCTTCCTTTCGGGCTAGAAACCAAAAGATGGTTAGGGTTAAATTACATTATAGATGTGTGCGGCAGTCAAGACCCCAAGTTCACACCTTTGAGTTTGCTCCAGTTTACCTAAGAACATGTCTTCGCAATGGTGTAATCTTTTGACAAATGGGTCTACATTTTGTGTAAATTTAATCCATACGGGTCTATATTTTAAAATTAAGAAGTATACATAATAGTTTAAAAAACAATCTTGTGCATTGCCTTTCCTGAAATATCAGGATTTGAAGTGTTTTATTAAAGGTGCAATGAGAGATTTCAAATAATTCAGATTTTGGCGCTGGTGTAAAGCAATATATCAAAATATCCCCATCTGTAAGGATTAAGCTGAGAACTGTTTCTTTGGTACAAAAATTGTGAAATATCTAATTTCATATAGGAGCAAATACGAAATTCAGCCTATGTTTTCTATTGAAATATAAGCATATACAAATCAACTTTTGGTTTCACGTTAAGTTATTTCTGTAACCAAATAAAAGGTAGGGAATCTACTAAGTGTCTAATCTATATGAAATCGGTACATATCACAGAAAATATGGATGACTTGAAATCTCTCGTTGCACCTTTAAAGTGACAGGAGATTTTTTTAGGAAATGAATTTCCCTGGATTGGTTGTAGACCACCTACCGAGAACGTTTGGAAGGTTTATTGGACACACAGGTGCAAATGAAAACCAAAAACCTTGTTTTGAACTTGCCTGCTATCGTAATCTTTCCCCATAGAAAACCATGCTTGACTTTCTGTTGTGCACGACAGAAACTACTAAATCATCATCTTATTACATAAAGACGGCGTATTCGGCTTATTCACTTCAGGTGTGATCTAATACATTGGTAAGCATTCCAAATATGTAAAAAAACCTAGGTTCGAGAAAAAATGGGGGCGCTTCTTTCTGGAAATCTCATGTCTCTTTAAGTGACAATAATTAAAAAATGGCTGTGAAATGTCAAAAACAAAGAAACCCAAAATGTGGGCAAAATGCAGTTGACAAAATGTAGTAGAGTCCAACAGAATTTGCATTTCAGTTTTCCATTCTGCACCAACACTCTTGTTTTTCTTTTCATAATGCTATGTTTGGTATCTAGTGTTGCACAGAATTTGGCAGCATGCATCCTTAAAATTCCCATCCTCTCATAACAGGATGGCTACCATAGAGGAAGGGCCTGAAACATGTCAAAATGGGTTATTTTCCTAGTACAGTAAATATAGGTAATAACCTTGTGCCATAGCACCTTGAGAAGAGCTTAGGAAATGCACGATTTCAGATCTAATATTACTGTACCTATAAAAATTTCATTCCCTCATATGCCTGAAAAATTTTATGTATAGATATGGCATTGTATTTTATTGATTTCATAAGCCTATTACATATTCAAGGTGGTTTTATAACTAATCCCATGATGCTTGCACATATAATGTACCTGCACATATCAAACTTTTGGATAAAAAGTGCTTTAATATGACTTCTAGAAACCACTGTACCTCTTTAAGATCATAAGATCATTCAAATAATTGTCTGGGTTCCTTAACAGGCGGGTGACTCAACACACACCATACCCATACTCCCCCACTTTAATAAATGCCATTCAAATTGAAATGTTGGTATTGGAAGAAAGTCACCACATTGTTTTCTCACTACCCCATTGAAATTGGGGGTAATTTCACTCTTGTATGGGTAGGTAGTTTTGTATTTGTACTGAAATTTACCCTTGGCAATTCATGTAGGGCCTACATATAATGTATTGCGGCCGAAATGTCCACCCTTTCTTCAATTTTCATATTGCCATGCATCTTTTTATTGGCGACCCCCAGACTTTCGCTCTTTCCTGGAGTTTTTTCGTATTTCTTATTGCAACCCGAAATGTCATGGTTAAATATGAAATTAAATGCAAAATATCACGGGTAAAATTGCACAATTTTGGGTGCATGGGACAATGCAAATGCAAAATATGTAGTATGCAACTCGAAAAATGTGCAAAATGATATGAAACAAAATGAAGGCAGACGGAACTCGCAATACGCACGATTTAACAAAATGAGCTTCGTATAAAAAAGCTTGACTTTGTTGTGTGTGTGTGTGTGTTGGGAATATATGTAATATGAGGTCACATGAACATTGTCCAGGTGCATTTTAAAAACCAGAGTGCATGATGGATTGCTTTAAAACCATTCTTCAGTGAGTTCCCAAGTGTACAGTCTTATTTGGTAATGTAAAACAAAATGCAGAAAGGAAAGGATTTTAAAGAGCACACAAACTATATAAAAGGTCAACAGAGGCAGCCATCTGCCTTAGCCTATATATCCAATTCTTCAACCGTTAAACTCTATGCCAACACTGAATTGTTACCTAGTTTAGTGATGTAAATAAATATGTCATATTGTGTAAAATTTAGATCAGGTTTGGTATGGGTATTGGGGTAGAGTGCTTTCATATTTTTTTGTCAATGGATTAAAAACCTCTATGGGCGACATGCACAAGCTATTTTCCTATGTGAACACATCTGGAAATGGTTTGTGGATTCAGTGCTTACACTGTGTAGGTTATTTTGAAATTTTTGGATGACAACAACGGTGATCATGCATGTAGAAATATTGAAAGGATGTAATTATGTCCTATCAGTTGGACAGGTTTTTTTCTTTGTGAGCTAAGTAGCAAGTGTGGATTGTGACGACCACTATGCTCCTGAGCATGGGGTTGTGGCAACCGTTCCAGAGCGGAGCTATTTATTATATTGAGTGTTGTCCACAATAGCAGTACGATTTATTCTGTAAATGTTATCAAGGATTGGAATTGCAAATCCGGCACACCACTCCTCGGTGGTCTTGTGGATACGTAGCTGACCTCATGATACAGTGGTCTCGGGTTCGAATCTCACTACCAACCTCTTTTAAAATATATAAAATTTTCATTATTTTTCAGGTTAGAGGGAAAAATTCTAAGTCCAAAAGAAAATAAGAGAAAAACTATCGATAGCTATGCTGCCTCTTTGAGGTTATAGTGAGGTAGACCTGCTCCTGGAGCCTTGGTGGTGGTCAAAAACTACCCGCGTCGTGCATATAATTATGAGGTGAGTGTTCGGTGCAGAGTTGACACCATGAGACCAGATATGGACAATATGACCATTCCAATGGCTAGCTCTAAGTTAGAACCATTTATAATAATCGTAAATTACACTTTTTCATGGTAAATTGGGTGTCAATTCAGCAACTGTGGTGGTACATCCCCATCCTAATCAAACTTGAGATTCCTCTGAGTAGAATTATGCCTATTGTTGAATCATCAGATCAGAATGTATTCTCTACAGTGGCATAACCAGACCTTTGCAAATGGGGATCCGGGGAGCTCGGAGGGGGGAAGGGGATGAGGCATTTTTTGAGGGGGAATTTGGGTCCTTCTCCATTGAAACTGTACAAAAGGTCTGTTCCATTTTGGGGGCGGCAGAGAGGGGCTATTTGACTTACAAAAGTTTCCAGATTATCTATGCTCCAGGACCATAGGTGGACAAAATGGTCCTGGGCTAATTTTCTGGCCAAAATGTCACAGAAGCATCATTCATCATATGATACTTTTAGCGATAGGGTACGTTATTCATTGGAATGGAATATTGTTTATGTGACCTCATTACAAGGTAGACACTGTCAGGTTTGTCACATGTATAAATCAATCCAGTAAGAAGCCTGTGTGAGTGTGTGAGATGTGATAGCCATTAATGGCTGATAGTAAATTATATCAGCTATCTAGTCTAGTGGTATTTTGATTTATGAAATACCTGCAGAGGACAGTGACCCTGGCAGAGACAAGAGAGGTCAGCACAGAAAGACCTTGGTGTTAGCAGCTATAACATCCACCAGAGCACAGTTCATTAATGTGTTAACATAAACTTGCCTAATGTGTGTTCTAAAATACACTGGTGAATGTAAGGTTCTAAACTGTGCCATGGGAATGAGGCTATTGGCACATAGTGATATAAGCTACGGTTATTCTAATCCAAGGACACAGTTCAGTAAGCTGTAGAGTTCATACGTTATCATGAACTGACCTTGTGTGTTCTGGGTATCAGAAATCATCCTCAAAATACCAAGGGTGTATTTTTTAAATACACTGGTGAATGGAAGGTTATGAACTCTGCCATGGGAATTGAGACTATTACTTGATTGGTTCATAATGACAGTCACACTGCCATGTCTGTGCTTGATGGTCAGGGAGACAATCTTAGGAATTCCTCTTCAGCAGACTGGTATCACTCAATAGGTAATTGAGCATGGTCAGCAAACTCAAATCTGTTTTGCTTGCTAAATACCTTTATTCATCACCTCCACATCACTTCCAACCAGAGGAATTTCCAATTAATCTTATCTTATTATTACAATTTGTTACATTCCAAGACACTAGACAGTCCCATTTCTTCCAGCTACTTGATACCCCTTACCACGTAAGAAGGTAAGGGGAAGCTTGAGCTTTATAGTTACCAAAATTAGGGATATACCCCATCCTCATCAAGTTGGGATTTCCGATTACATATACTCTTTTTTATGATGGCATCGGCAGATGTGGCCTGTATGGTATGGCTGCCACTGGTATCAATCAAGCTGACCCCTCAAGGTGAGCACTTTAAAACTTAAAACTAGGGCCTACTCCTCAGAAATTGTTTTCAACGGGTGTAAAGATGATCTCATTTACACAAAATTAAATTTTAGCTGTATAGTTTTGAATTTAGGAGATATTTCAAAATCCAGCTGTATGGTTATGGAACTGAGTTTTGCTTCTCCTTGCTGTCTTTGCTTCCCCTTGTTGCAGACAAGCTCTCCATCAAATGCCCTCTGTTGAGAAGTCTTTGTTATGCCTCATAATTATGGTGTACCTGGCCTGCTGGCCTGGTAGTCATGGCCATGGGCACCTTGTTTTGTTGATGTGTGTTCATCATAGCACATGGCCACCACTAAGACTAATTGGTTTACAGGGATTGGTGGCAGCAGACACATATTTCTAAATGGACCCTTGCCTCCTTTTACCCTGGGGTAAGGTCACTAGGTTGGTAGCAGATGGACAAGATCAAAAAAGGGACAAGAAAAGAGAAAGTTTGGATTACAGAGTCCTTCAAGAGGTCACATCTTTCTTCACAGGCCAATTCATTAAGAGTGTGTTGGCTATTTAATAGTTAACAAATTTGATGATGCATGATGATGATGATGATGATGATGATGATGAAGGTGATGGTGTCTGTGAGTGTGTGGGGTGATGATGGTGATGATGATAGTGGACATAGTTCTCATCAACATCTAATCTTCCTGGAGGTATAGGAGTTGTTACATTTAAAGGTGCAAATTTGTGATTCCAGCACCATCTGTTTTATTCATGGTTCACTAGATATCCTTGAGAAAAGCTTATTCACAAATTTGAGTTGATCCCAAGCTTGCGGTTTGCGTTATGAGCAAATGCTTGTTTCCCACGGCCCCATAGGCCACTGTGCTGTAATTTCTGTCCGTTTACGGACAGAAAATACGAAATTGCAAATTTCTTACAGATAGGACCGAATTTGCACGTAAGAGTTGGTACACATGGGTTACCAAGGCTAACGGTTCAGATGATATAAAAATCTCAACTTTTTTGAGGGAAATCGGGGGGACGAGGTTGTGAATCACAAAATGCCCCTTTAAAGGGATATTTTGTGACCCCCACCCCCAACTTACCTAAAAAAATTAGATTCTGATATCATCTAAACCATTGGCCTAGTTTGCCTAATCTTAGTGCAATTAGAAATTCGTAAATTTGTATTTTCTGTGTGTGAAATTAAAGCAACACAGTCAGGCTTCGAATTACAATTTCAGAGTTAAGTGTATAGGCTAATGTAAACATGGTGTTACTACTATTATAATAACCTGTATTGGTATCGGACTCTCAAATTTTATCTTTTCAGCATTCAATGACTATGAAATAAGCTAAAATAGCATAATTTTTATGGATTCACAAAGTTTAAATTTACATGCACATGCTGGGATCACAACTTATGCATCTTTAAATCCATAAAAAAATGGGGGGGGGGTAAAATACACTTTGCAAGTCTTGTCCTTAGCCACTGAATTAAAGGCTGACTCAGAGATTTTTTAAATATAATTTTTGAGTGTATTTAATAAAAATAGTCAACTAGAACGAAAGATATTCACCTAAAATGCTCATTTCCTAAGTTTGAGGTGAATCGGATTTGTCATTTTCACACAGTAAACATTTATGTATAGTATAACAGTGCCATAGGAGTACTGTGTATAACAAAAATCCTGGATCCAGAATTTTATAACAAAGTTGTGATTTTCTATATGAAGGACTTCGATTTGAGCTTAGCTATTTCACACAGTGATTAGTATATGGACAAGCATTATGTATATGCAAAAAACACGATTTGTTCGAAAATTGAGGGCGCCCTCCTCGGGAAATCTCCGAGTCAGCCTTTAAGACTAGGCTCGTTTGGACTCATTTGAATGCATTTTTCATGGTGATTTCCGAAGAGAGAGTAAGTACATTTTTTGGGGAAAAAATGAAACATTTTGATCTGTGAGGCATATTTGTCATCTGCATACAGGGCCCAAAGCCCGGGGGGGCCACTTGTATTCAAAGGTGGATATGATGCGTGAACAAGAAAACGCGTAAAAAGGGTGTCTTTTTTCCAACAGGCGATGTACGCGCGTACATCGTTTAGGGTGTCAAAAATAGCAAAATATGGAAAAAAGGGTATGTTTTTTCTTAACCCTGAAATTGTCACGTTATATCTCATTAAGCAGGATTAAAATCATCCAAAATATTGTAATCGGAACTTGGGAAGTAAAGCAAAGCAAGATAATGAAGGGTATATTACGATTCAATGCACTGCGTATGTTTGAGGGTATCATAAACAGATAAAAATACTTGTTTAGGGTATGTTTTTGCTTGTTTTTAGTCGGTGAAAATATGTGTTTAGGGTGCATTTTGAAAGTCTATGTTCACGCATCATATCCAACTTTGAATACAAGTGGCCCCCTGGGCCCAAAGGTTTTAGAATGGAAAAGGTGAAAGATAGACAAAAATTGTAAAATCCTCTCAAAAATTTTAGTGCAGTTGGCTATTCACAAGTCTAGACATTTACCCATCTGACCATCTAACTCTATATCATCCTCAAAAAGGAAACAATTCTAGAAAATTGGTTTAATTGTACATACTCATTGGCCAAAAGAGTAAATCAACTTCGACAAGTAGCCACTTAAACAAAGTGTGAAGTCGTGGAAAGCACATGATGAGAAACTTAATCGCATCTGGCTAGTTCTCAAGTGTAATCTAATCGCCCAAATTCTTGATGGCTTTAAGTAAACATGGCTCTTGCATTTCATGTCCAGAATGCAGTCTGAATTAATTGGGCCAGTGTCCGATTGCCCGGCTTGATGAGGTTTGCGATTGTTCTGTGTTAAACAAGAAGGGACGCTAAATGCAAGTGAGCTTAAAATACTGTACAAAAATAATGATGGGAGAAAAGGTGGCATAAGTGTATTATGTAAAGGAATTTGCTAGGTGTGAATTCCATTGTGTATTGTGTTGTGATTGTGAGACTGGGGAATATTGTACCAGGGTAGCATAGCCAGTCAAAGAGCACACTAAGTACCCTCAAATGATAAAAGTGAATTTGTATTAACGGGGTGACCTGATTGACAAACTCATCCCCCACTTTACTCCATAAAATAGAAATTTAGATATCCGTCATATTGTTCTATAACCCAGGGAATTTAAGGCACAGGAAAAATGTTTCCTTTTAATGTTTGAACAAAAAATTTTCAAGGTGATCGGACCACATTAATTAACACCACCTGTCCTTTGAGCCAATTTTGGTGAAATGCTTCCATATGAAGGAGGAACACAAACATTATGAAAAAGCCGGATCATGATTGGGTCAATAACCTTAAAGTTAACACTTGTTGTGACGTTCAGTAGCCATCATCCAAATTAAAATGTATTCCAAATTGCATTTGATTCATGATGCAGCTTTTCGATGCCCTTATAGGCCAAGAAGAATGATCACTCTATAGGCAATCCTTACAAGTGAACTTTTCACCACTATTTGATTTCTGAGAGAGTTGAATCTTCTAAAAATAGTAACTAAAGGTTGCAAAATTGATAGCATAAAAGAACATGGACACCTTCCAGTAATTAAATCATGGGAATTAGCGCACAAGCAGAAAAGGAAATAGCCACTTGTTGCTCATGTATACTAGCAAACTTATCATCCTTTGGCCTTGCATTGTCATGTGGTAAAGTGGTCAAAATCCAATTTTGCATAAAATTGCGAAAAAAAGTTTTACTAAAAACAGATAGTTTAAACAAAATTTATTGTAACAGTGATATGTTTGCTATTTGATATTTCCCAACTGAATTGACCTTCATAAAACCAAATTCTGCCGCCCTCACCTTAATGTTAGGCTAGTATGATAATTTTCCAAGATTGCTATATCTGACACCAGGCAGTTAGTTGAATGATAATGTAAACATGTTGCAGAAATTGATGAAAAGCAGTACACCCAAGGACTGATAATTAATTGAAAAAAAAAAACCAAGATAAAAAGTTGGAAATCAGGGCCAATTTTTTTCTGACATTTCTTAAAAAACTATTTTCCTACAGTGTGCCATATGGAGATAATTTTCAGTGGCGTAAATTTTTCTTTGGACATTGGGGGGATTTGGGGTGATGAAAATATATGAATGAACAGAGTGCGACAAGATTCTGTTACCAGCACGTGTGTGAAAATTTACAATTTTAAAACTTATGAGGTTATTTTGGTCAAAAATACATGCAAGGCATCAGCACTGGGGGGATGATCGGATTGACCATCCCCCTCATCAAAATATTAATGTATACTTAGAAAGTTAACAAATGATGGAGGAAATTTGAACTTCTAGAAATATTCTAGAATAAATATTTCTGCAAATATTAAAAATACAAAATTATATTTTACTAATAATGAAAATTTTGGCCTTGAACATTATAAACAGGTTTTTTTAATTTGGTCAGTCCCAGCAAATAAATCAGTTTTAATATGATAATGTGTTTTTTACACAGTTTTATGTTCATTTAGGAGCATTAATTGCTTAACTGTTTCACACAGTGGTTATGCCTGTAATTAAGTGCGAGCAGGTGCTGTGCACTTTTCAGTGGTATAGTTCCAAAATGGCCAGGAGATTATATGAGTTATCTCAAGACGAGGCTTATTAATCTGCCGCCATTAAAGACAAAACCCGTGGCCTAGGGGTCGTTACTGATGAGGAAGATTTTGAATATTGACAGTAGTTTCAGTAGTAGTTTATGCTTGGGTGGAGGGTTATCAAAAACTGTCCTCCCAAATCAGAGAGAAGGGATCCTTTTTATGCACTGGCCAAAATTACTCCATGATGAAATGTAACAAAGATAAAAAAAATGGGGATGAACTATTATGGTATAAGTAGAGAAGGGCACAAAATGAAAAATCAAAAAAAGGCTTAGTTCAAAACAAAGCATTTGATCAGCCAATGCCTAGTGTGTGAAAGATTTATAGTTCATCAAACTGAGCAAATTGTATAAAAGCCTAATGCAGACATGGAATGATGGACGACTGACTATAATCAAGACAAATTAATCTTTGTTGAAATTAGTAAATTTTATGTTATGGTTCGTATGCACTGACCTTGTAAAAGTAGAAGAGATGCATTCAGAACCATAAATCTTCAAAAACCAGTTCAGGGCATGCATGGCATATATAGCTAGGGTACTTTTTGGAGGGGGCAAAAATATGGACCATTCAAGTGTGCTAAAGTTTTCATGTGTCACAATAACCTGAAACAATACTAGGCATTTGGGAAAGCTATGACTTTTAGAGCTAGAAAAAAACCTTGGAAATGAAAAAAAAAATATCTGGTAAAATTAGAATTTGATAGGCCTAGGCCTGGCTAAATGCATTTAGTAGTGCAAATTCTGCCATGAATTATTATTAAAGTCAGATGATCTAGGGTACACTTATTAGAAGAGCTGAGAAGTTGAGCTGTTGCCAATAATTTTGAGATATAACCTCAAATAATATTAACTGGAATTTAGCCAAGTCCGCAAAGAAGTGGAGGGAATGAGGGCATTTGTACAAAACCTGGCCCATAAAAATTAATTTCAAGATTGAACCCGTGATTCATTTTGTAAAAATAAAAATGGGGCAGGGCACAAAAATAAACGAGGGTAAGGGCGAGATATTAGCCTTCATTTTTCACCAAAAAAAGCCCCCGTGAGAAATTTTGGCCTATGAAAAAGGCACTCGGGGCCTATTTTTGAAGAATTTGCTAAAAAGCACACCAAGGGAGACAACAAAAAGAGTGTCGCTACCCTTGAAATGGGGGTATCCATAATCATAAGTGGGTCATGAGGTGAGAGGTGAGAATAAGTTTTGGTCCAGGATATAATTAGGTTGACATTGTTACAAAGTTGGATGATTGTCTGTTGCCTAGTGAACTGTTTTGGGGGATTGGCACTTTTATTAGAGCTCGGGATTCAGTTATTTTCCCTGTAAACACCTAAAGAAAGCTTTCCCATGAACAGAATAGCTGACTTCTACACTGAGATATGTTGTGCCAAATCCCAAGGAAAACATCCATATTGGTGATTTATGGGCATTCCAAGATGATAGAATTACAATTTCCATACACAGAAATTGTTAAAAAACAGGCAAGAATGGTGTAGGTGGTGGTTATATGATTTTCACAGATAGATAATAAAATGTCCGCTTACCAGACAGATCAGCTACTGTTGGGTTAAAAACAGAAGTAGATTTCAAACTTGGGTTTATTGCTGAGGATGCAGGGACACAGGGGCGGCGCCAGGGTTAAATGAATAGGAGGGGCAAACATCATGGGGGGGGGGGGTGGTGTGTGGTGAGTGTGATGAAACAGTACAAAATGAACTCATTTTGGTTAAACCCCCTAATTTTTGCGCAAATTTATGCATAAAACCCCTGTTTTTCTAAATTTTGAAAATCTAAGGGGGCGGGGCAGCCACCCTCCCCCTGCCTGCCCCACCCCCCCCCCCCACCCCGGAGCCCAACCCCTTTTGCATGGACATGGGGTGAGTCAGTTACCAACCTGTAACATATTCAAATGACAGGGTATTCAAGAAACAGAAATTAGCCAATGTGCTGTTATGCCAGTAAAGTGTAAAGATTGAAAAGTTATGCAATATCTTATTCCACACTCGGATTTTGGAAACTGGGCTTTCATTTCCCAAAATATAAACCAAGACATTTAATAGAGCATTTTCGCTTTTAGACAGGCCCAAACCAGGATTTTATTTTTTTTTTGGGGGGGAGGGTTCCAAGAGGACTTTTCCCAAAAAAATTTGCTCCCCAAAATTTTCCCAAGGGTCAAATTTTGCAAAAAATTGACTTTTTTTTTACTGAAAGTTTAACCTTTTTGAATAAAAAACAGCATATACCCCATTTAAAGGCTAATGTTCAGATAGATAGTTTTAAAAAATTCAATCAGTTTTAGAAGGTTTTCTAACCATGGGGCAAAACAAGACTGTGGATTATGAAATGCACGAATGGGAACATTGAAGTGCCCTTTGATTAGTCTGCTATGTCTGTGCTTATCACCTTTGTCATGTTGGTATCAAAGAACGTAGTATTGAAATACAATAGTTTTGCCCACTTCTATATTTTATTTTTCGTCCACTTTTCTGAGGGCATCATACAAAAATGTTGGTCATTTGCCAAAATGGCGTTT
>JAMKCH010009459.1:0-29449 GCA_023653785.1 Ophioderma brevispina | reverse complement strand
AAACATAATACCCTTGAACATACGCGCCATGGCTACAGAGCTATACGCTCTGTAGCCATGCGCACCGATACACTCTAATATCAAAACAGCCCTATTATAATTATTATACACCCCAAAACCATTGCACTCCTGGATTTACTTGTTGTGTTGTAGCAGCCTAAGCTGCTCCACAGCGGCGCCCTGATCACTTCGGTGGATTTGTAGCGCGTTATAAGAATTAAATAGTATTATTATAATACTCCGAATAATAGTTTTGTTATTTTATCTGCGTAGGAGATCAGCGTGTTCGTCTCACCAAACTTACATTTTTTTTTTTCACTTACGCATAATATTGCGATTTCAGACTGTTAACTTCCAGTGACCTTATTGAGCAATGCACGCTAGCATATGTGGATTTGAAAAACAGTGAACTTTTGAAAGCTCTGCATGCGATTGGAGACCCAGGCCGGTCATCTGGTCAAACTTATCAGCAATGTTTAAACATTCCTAAGACCCCTAACCTAAGACCTGGCCAAAATCAAAGACCAAAAACCTAAGACCCAAAATCCAAGACCCTATAACTAAGACCCAAAACCTAAGACTCTAAAATTAAGATCCTAAATCTAAGACCCTAATTCTGCGACCTTATAACTTAGATTTCAGAGAGATGCAATAGATGGAAATACTTTTACTTTATAATTTATTATCCATTTAGATTTCATTGCAGAACTCAGAGTTGCTCTTGGAAAAGGTCAAACTCATGTGGTAGGACTGATTTTTAGCATCACCGTGTGCCCACATGTACTGCAATACGGGAAATTAACATATAAATAGCCATAAATAAATATTGTTTATACATTCTATGGTGTTAAGGGTCATGTACGGTCGTTTTTTTTCTGTCATAACTGCGAAAACTCAGTTCACGAATATAGAGCAGTCAATATTTGTTTTACATAACGCATGGAAATATTCTATTCCAGTACTACCTATACTAACACATTTCAAACTACGATGAGTGCACGTGGCACGGCGAAAGTCGGGGTATGTGTGACGACATCACAGGGGATAGTTACCTTTTATAACATTTTCCTTATTATGCAATATCGGGGAAACAGTTTTGTCTTTGTTTATGCGTTATATGGTTCACAACGACAATCAATATTTTTTTACGATATATGACCCTAGCAATCGGGTAACCCGCAGGACCCCATGCTATTTTACCACAATGGGGCAGCTGGTAACCGCAACGGTGGCACTGACGAACAGAATCCGTTGGACAGAATGGCAAATACAAATTTGATTATAATTGATATTTAATTGCCCAAATTTCTTGCAGAACAACTTCTACTAAGTCTAAAATAACTGCATTTAGACAATTATCATTCGACTGATAATGATAAAACATTATTAGTGATAATAACATTTCAGATGATATAAATAAACTATAATATAAAGACATCGATAACGTAAAAAAAAAATCCACAGATCACGTAAAATATAAATGCGTTGCATCGGTTGCAACTTGCTTGTTACATTCTCGGCTTTATGAAAGTAACATTCCGTCATTTAATTTTTGGTTGAGACAACGTTTTGTGTGCATGTTCAAACGATGATGATTAGCTCAATCAAATGCTGTTCATAGGACAATACGAGGTTTTGCATAATTATATTCACCAAATTCATCTTAAGAGATATAAGAAAAGCGATGAGTAGTATGTAAGACACCGATAAATTCCACGTCACGTAAAAATATATATTGCGTTGCATCGTTTGCACTTGCGTGTTACATCTCGCTTTCTGAAGCTACACATTCCGTCATTTAATTTATTGGTTTGAGACAACGTTTTGTGTGCTTGTTACAAACACGATGATGATAGCTCTTAATCAAATGCTGTCTCATTGCACCAATACGGGTTTTCATACATATATCCCAAATTATCTAAGATGATATTAGATAAAACTATGAGTAAGACATCGATAAATTCCACGTCACGTAAAAATATATATGCGTTGCATGTTTGCAACTTGTCTTGTACATTTCTCAGGTTATGAAAGTAACATTCCGTCAGTTAAAATTTGTGGTGAGTGAGGGACAACGTTTTGTGTGCGTTACAAAAACGCTGATTGATTAGCGTCTAATCCAACTGCTGTTTTTGTCTCATATGGACAATACGAGGTTTCATTATATTCCAATTTAATTCTTAATAGTCTTTTAAAATGCATGTTTAGTCTGTTATGGAATATTTGTTTGCAGCACCAGTACAAAAGAAATGTATAAAAACGCGCATTCAGAACACTACATAAACAAGGTTTCTCTAGGTGAAAATGGTTACTTACTCTTTACTGGTTGCATGACCAGGCAGGCTGTATTAACCCGCAAAAAACATCATGAAGAGTAAAAGAACGCACCATGTAATGATTATAACACATGCCATCGTTTGGTTCGTTAAAATTCATAGCGAGTGAGATGACTCGCTCAGGTGGTTTACTTGACCTATAACAGGGGTCATCATCCGCGTCACTATAGGGACGAATTGAACCATAAGTGTTTTATGCGGTTGGTGTGGTAAGGCGGTCGGCGTTCTTATGCATACGAAAAAATTACAACAAACTCAGTGTCTAAAAAAAAAAAAAGCAGACCATTGTTCTTTAAATTATACCCTGAACAAAACCAAAACCATTTATAAAGTTACAAGCACCAAAATCATGCAAAACTATTGGGTGAACGTTTCATTAAAAGGTATGGATATAAATTAAGATTGACACAATTGTATAGGAACTCAACACTTTTTAAGGTGCATTCGTGATTCCAGCATTCGGGTTTTATTCATCTCAGTTAGATATCCTGAGAAAAGCGTATTCACAAAATTTGAGTTGATCCCGATCTTGCGGTTTTTTTGTTAGGAGCAATTGTTTGTTTCACACGGTCCCATAGGCAACTGTGCTATCATTTCTGTCCGGTTACGGACAGAAAATAAAACATTTCTTACAGGTACAACCGAATTTGCACGTAAGATTAGGTACACGTGGATTACTAAGGCTAACGGTTCAGACGATATAAACATCTCAACTTTTTAGGTAAGTCGGGGGACGAGGTTGTGGATCACGAAATACCCCTTTTAAGGTGCAACGAGAGATTTCACATATCAGGTGTCCTTTAAAAAATTGAAAGTACTGATTTTTTTTGCCCTGATGTAAAGCTTTCCATAAAAATATCCCCATCTGAAAGAATTAAGCTGAGAAATGTTTACTTGGTACAAAATTGTGAAATTCATAATTTTGTATAGGAGCAAATACGAAATTCGACCTATGTTTTATATTGAAATATAAGCAAATCAAAATCACTTTTCGATTTTCTTTTCTCTCTTTTAAGATATTTCGGTAGCTAAATACAAGGTAAGAAATCTATTGAGTGTCTAGTCTATATGAAAGTACTCTTATGACACAGTATTTGGGTGCCTCGCAGTATCGCAAACACTTTATTCCTGAAGGCTGCTGAATACTGAGATGGGTCAGGCAAAGTGGAGTCACAAAATGTACCAAGCCGATGATTATGGGACTCCACATTATAAAACTGCGTATTTCTGTTATGATATCTGTATTCTACCACGTGCGGATGATGTTACAACGAGATTGGACTTCATTCCGCAATTAATACACAGTTCCCACGGACCAGCACTCAACCGGTCTCTAAGTATACAGCCTGTCTCAAAAATTGGTACAATCGAAAACCGATCTTTTTTCAGTATTAATCTCAACACAAGTAAGTCGTATTGTGCATCTCATTAAAGAAAAATGAGAAAGAAACAACTAGGCGCGAAGAAGAGCCGATGGCGTAGGCTAAAGAATGGACTACCACAAGGGATGCCTCAACAGATTGAGAACCAGAATTGGCCGATCTAAGGTTTCCTTGCAGAAGTGGGGCTACCTGGAAGCAGATTGTAGAACAGCACCACAGACAATGGACCATCTCTTGGTCTGCTCACTGCTGGAGCACCAATGCACAAACAAGGACCTTGCGGAATTCAGTGTAGCAGCCAGACTTTGTACCCATTTCTGGCTGGATCATATTTGAGAACCACAGTGTTTGGACACGACAAGAAGAAGAAGATAGAACATTACTTATAAAATTACATTTACTTGTTTCAATCGATAGATATCTTCCGTTACAAAAAATCGAGTATGTGCCTTTTTCTGATTGAGTGAAAATGTGAAAGAATTAGTTAAAAATAAGAAGATATTCACATTTGAATAGATTTGAAATTCTTCAAAAGGGGAGTAAATTCATAAAGAAACTTTAAAAGATGCAGACACAGATACGCAATGGCGAAAATTACCTTTGGAATGTATAACATTCGATATACAGATGTTTGTTAGAAGAGAATCATGACCATACAGCACCTCCATATGCTTTGGAAATTGGAAGAAAGTTTCTATGGTCCTTGAAGTGTTAGAAACGCATAATCCTGCCGACACATTGTACTTTGCTTCCAAATTCATTTGACCTCACAATCATTAATGCACAAAGTGATGTACCAATCCTTTTAACCATTTAATTTTGATGTGTGTAGATTTTTATTTAATTTGTTTGGAATTATATTCCTTCTGGCATGATTTACAGATGAAAATTTTGGTTAAAAAAATCAGCTCAACTTGATTGGCGTTCACGTGCAATAAATATTTGTATTTGTTTATATTTATAGAAAGAAAATATTTATCATTACTTATTATGTGATTAAAGCTTGGTTCAGAAAACCTGGAACCTTCCTTTGTGTACGTTAATCTGTGTTTCGTTTCTTTTGCCAAGTGTCATCTTGTGAACATCAAGAGAGCATGGCACACTACTCAAAACAGTCTGCCCGTGCATGAAAATGGTACAAAATTGATTTTGCGTATCGCATCATATTTCTGGATAAGATGAACAAACACTATTGGAAACCCCAGTCCTATGTTCGTTAATATTATGCCAAATAGTATGACTTTTTGAAACTTCTTATTTAATCATTTTTTTTGCTGATTGTCCCTTTTTTGAGACAGCTGTACGGTTTCCATTTAAAAGAAGACATGGCATATCATACAAATGATCGCCTTTCCACTGTTTTATCGAGCTAAAATATACATGGAAAGTAACATCATTAATGGAGTCATTACAGGGATTACGCTCGAATGAGACACCTCAGTGAAATCCATATCGTGAAAGATCCGAAACCGCTGAAGTTCTGCAAAGTGAGCAACTTGCCCATCCTGCTATGGTAATGTCAGTGCTCGTCATTGTTCTCCTTTACCTCTGATTTTGCGTATAGATTGAAGACGTCTGCGGCTATCCTTGCTCAAACTGATGGATAAATAAACCAGGAACATAACAATAGTTCAGTAAGCAAAGTTGTGCGTATGGTGTACGGAGTTGTGTGTAAATAGGGTGTATTTATTTGTGTGTGTAGTGGTGAGTGTGCGTGCGTGCGCGTGCGGGCCTCCACATTCCAAAAAGAGAAAAAAGGTCATTTTTATCTGGTTTTTTTAATAAATGGTCTAAACTGTAGAAAAAACTTTGACAGGTATTCCACTTAATTTTGACCGAGAGTTTTAAAAATTCCCCAAAAGGACTATAGAGGAGGGTCCACTTTTAACAAGAGGTCCACTTTTCATTTTCCACACACCTCTCAATCAGGGGAGGAAGGGAGGGAGGGATGGAAAGAAAGGGTAGAGTGGAAAGAACCAAGATGAGGAAGAAAAAGGAGAGATGGAGGGAAGGGACCAATTTGGTTTTCCGGGACCATCGGGCCCGTGTGCAACAGAGAAAACAGAAAGTTATATAAATTGTAATATATCTTAGCTTTATACAGGGTGAGTGTGAAATGGACCCTGATTGTGTCAGCCCTTTGCATCTTTAAAAGAAACATATATATCTCACCTGTGTGGTACCAAGGGAAAGGTTTTTTTTATTACTTTTTAATTTAGGTATAGACGCGAGCCTACGGTCTTTAAATTGAATTAGTCGGGTTTTCCTCTTTGTCCACAGTTTCACAGAAAGCGTTCGTAGGATAGCATGGAAAGTCAATCCGTGTCCAGAAGTGAAGTTTCGATATTTAAACCCCAAAATGCAGTCAATATAGCTACTGGTGCACGCTATACCTGTCTGTATATTCAAACTTGAGGGTGTATTGGGTCTATCCCACAATACACTCGTTTTTGAAAATTTCATCTCAAAAAAGGTCACTTTATCCCACAAACAAATCGTATTCCTAGCACATGAAACTTGCCTTTTATACCCAGTTTTAGCCACAAAACACTATATAGATTTTTTTTTTTTCATGATCATGAACTATCTTGTTGGTTCTTAAACTCTTTAACAGTTTTATTCCTAAGTACTGACTCTGTTTTGGTACAGTTACGTTAGGCCCGCTGCAATGCCGTTATGGCATTGGTTCAAAACACCCTCTGACCTTCATCTCTAATAAATATAATTTTAAAATAAAGTAACTCGATACATAATCAGTTTCTGGAGAGTTGCATGAAAACATACCATACGAAGACCCAAACGTCGGTGACAACCTTTTGAGGTAGCTTTCTGCATAAGTATAGACCGTATTCAATAGCCAGCCATGTTGGTGGACAAGATAGACGCATTCCAGTACGACAAAACCATTCACCCTGTCAATGATCCCTGTGCAATCGCTAAACATGGATCGATTGACAGCTTAATGTATTGTAGTCCTGGAATGTATGCATCCTTTCCACCAACGTCTTGGTGGCTGACGTCATATTGAATACGGTATATTGTCTAATTTGTAGATCAAAATATGCCACATCTTTTAAAAGTGTTTCAAATAAATCTTAACATTATCACTGAGTCTTTCAAAATTTAGATGCCACTTAAATTAACACAAAGATAGACATACCATGTCAACATTTTGGAGAGGCAAAACTGACAACTTGATTAAAAATATTCTAGCTCGGTCTATACCTAACCGATCTTTGTTGCAAATTTAAAGCTAATAAGATAGGCTTTTCGACGATACCACAATTGAGATATATGTTACTTAAAGGGATTCAAAATGGCGGACGCAATCAGGGTCCATTTTTTCGAACTCACTCTGTAGTTGTGATCAATACATTTCTAAATACGTACCGCTTCTTCAGCGAAAATGTGCATTTTATACGTCGACAGCATATTCTTATCTTGGTAAGTGTTTCACCTCAACGTACTCCACCTGAAATAATTCAGATAGGAAAGAGAATCCGCTGTTTCATATTGAAAAAAAAAACAAAAAAAAACAAAAAAAAACAAAAACAAAAACAAAATACATCTGTCCTCGGACCGCTTGTGTCGCCTGCTGTCGCGGTTTGTAAATGATGTGCCTCGTATGACCTTTGACCTTGATATGTGACCTCTGACCTCATAAACAAATGAGACTTTGCATGTAATCTCCATAAACCAAGTTTGGTTGCAATTGAACTTCAACTCTTCAATTGAGGACAATTTTACATTTTCCGCTTATTTTACAAGTTGACCACACACGACCTTTGATCTTGGCGTGCGATCTATGACCTCATCAACAAATGAGAGATCCATGGTTGCACATGTGACTCAAGTTTGGTTCCAATTGAACTTTAATTTTTCAATTAAGGTCAATTATACATTTTCCGCTTATTTTACAACTTGACTTCACATGACATTAACCTTGGTATGTGACCTTTGTCCTCATCAACAAATGAGGGAACCCATGTTGCATATATGACTCAAGTTTGGTTTAAATCCTTCGAAGTATGCGGATATTACAGCAAATGTTGAGCTGTTAACCCTTTTTCACATCAACAAAATACATCAACAACAACATACATCATCAACAGACATCAAAGTGATCCCTGTGTATGGTCCTGCCTTAAGGCAGGCGACACGACAATAATAACAATAAAAAACAAACAAAAAACAAACAAACAAACAAATAAAGAAAGAAAACAAACAAAAATGCCACCGGAGACAGTGGAGAAAAAATCTGCCCGACCTAAACTGCAATGCCCACGAAATGTTATGCTGTTTGTTTAATATGTGACAGGCGAGCATTTCGTTCAGGGTCCTCCATATACAACGTGTCCCAAAATAAATGCAATCGTCTTAATTGGGGCTATAATTTCAAAATTATTTTTAAAAATTTGAAATTTTGTGATATATTCGTAAAGCCCGTCCTTTTCTCCTCACACTGATCAAATTACATCTGATTTGCTTCGTTGGTTTTTTAGAACAGAGGCGATTACGTAAGTAAGCCACAATTTCAGCCGTTCCAAGTTTGACTGATGCATACACAATCAAGGCATGCTTGAGTACGTAGGTACTTGTTTTTATTTCTCTTCTCCTGTCTCTTTCTTTATCCTTACCTCTTTATTTTGGTTCAGTTAACTCAGTATAACAGTGTCAAACAAATAAACACCACCCAAAAAAGTACACTCCCCACCCCTGAAATTGGATTGTCAGTTTTCAAACGGAACATGGTTATACAATATGGGGTATAATTGGAAACGGTGTTTATTTGCGCGTATTTGGACACTTCATTTGTGGCGATCGATGGATAATGTTGAAGTTATGCCACTTGACCGAACCCAACCCAGGATTTTATTTAAAAGGTGACAGTAAACCCTTTTGACAATAATACTGTCTCGAATTGATAATCAGTGCAATCTCTTCGTCTCTGCATGAGTAATTCGCCTTCTCTATAGGGGCTTTACTGTAACTGTTGTGTGAACATAGAGACATCAGTCACTTCTTGGATGACTGACCGGCGATTAAAGGCATTTTCAAAAGTCACACATGTGATATCAGTTGAGTCTTCATTACTGTGTGAATCCAACACACTTTTAGCGAACTCTTGACATTACTTTCTTATGGCACTTATCAGATCGTCTGAAATTTGAATGCTAAGTGGTATGTCGTGCAAATCTTCGTCCAAAGGTTTGTACCAGAATTGCTGTGCCCGACTTACCCGAACCCACCCATGATTTAAAGGTTGCAGTAAGCCCTATTGACAATCATACTGTTAGAGATTGAAATCAGTGCAATCCTCTCTTCTCTGCATGAGTAATTCTCCTTCTCTATAGGGCTTACTGCAACTTTTAAATCCCGGGGTGGGTTCAGTCAAGTGGGCATAACTTCAACAATACTTCATCATCACCACAAATGAGCTGTCAAAATACGCGTAAAGAATCCCGCTTCAATTATATCCAATAATGTAGATTCGGTGTATCGTTTGAACTTGACATACAAATTTCAGTGGTGGGGAGTTACTGTTTTGGGTGTGTTTATTACACATTTAAGATTTCAGAGGTTATGGTGGTTGTGTTGTTTTGTTGTTGTTTTCCTATATGGGTCATACCAGAACTAGGAAGTCATTCAACATCCATTCATAACATTTCCATTCAGTTGGTATTTAATCCCTCAGCTGCAATTGCAATATTCACGCGGATTTGTCAGACACACTGACTATTATAAATCGGAGTAGAGGAAAAGGTTGTACATACATTAAGACCTAGATAAACAATAACCGACAAATAGCTGAGTAATTTAATTTGCAAAACAACTTTCAAGCAACAGACGGATAGTCCCAGGATAATGTTGTGTTGATGAAGACATTTTATTCACTTTCAAGTAACCCTTCAACAATCTAGGCGAAACTTGGAATGGGGTAATTTGAGGGCAGGTTGCATAATAACTACCAACCAATTTTTCTTTTTCTTCATGGAGTACCTTTGAAGTAGCTGTTAAGTAGCCACAGAGTACCCACCCACATGGATACCACATCGCCGTCGCAAAAAGTGGGGGTAATATCATCCCCTAGGTACACGGCAGTAGCTTAACCACAGTCATCCCATGCGGGAGTATCCCTTTCTGGGTACTCCCATGCAGCTGAGCTTGAGCTCTGTGTGATTATTTTATTAATTGTATCAATTCTTTAAATTTGGGGTCACAATGTTAGATGTTTTTCACACAATTTCATATATAGGGGTTTTTGGTGATGCTCAACTCAAATTGGATGTTACTGAGCTTGAAAATGATCAGAAAGACGTAAACAACATGGATGTTTGGCGCCTCTATGGTCCAAGAGTGGCTACTAGGCATCCGGTAGGGGAGTACCTGGGGAGTACCTGTGAAGATAGCTGCAGAGGTACTCCACTTACTGGTGCTTACATGTGTACCCTGTTCATTCCCTAGCAGGCAACTGCAGAGTACACTATAGGATGGGTACTGTTAAGTAAACATAGCTGCTATCCATCCAGTGGCTTGTTTTACTTCGCAAGTACTTAGTTGTAGCAGATAATATGAGAAAGAAGGATATGGCTTCGATTTTTGCAATCCGATTACCCAGATTACTCTCATTCATCAGCTCATTGTTAGAAACTTCAAGGGCCACTCGAATGGACCTTTGAAGTAATGTTTTCAACCGCCTCAAGCTTGGCCGTCGGGAAGGTTTTCACAACAGAAATTATTGGACACCTCCCACTAAAATAGCTTAGTAATTTTTCCAGCTAAGATCTCTGCTGGCATGAACTTAACTCCGCGCGGTTGTGTTCTGACTGTTGTATTTTTTTAATCGTGGCGAAATAATTGAGGAAATCAGTGACTTTTTAGCGAAGAAACAGCAAAATCGCCCTTTTTCGTAAACTAACATTGATTCAGGTTTTGGGTGTCAATAAAAGATGTTTTATTTTAAGCCTAATTTACCAGTACCGGTATTTCCTAGAAATACGATATATGAATGATTAGATAAAGATAATGCATTTTTCATACATCTCACCCATACTTTTTTGTGTCGAAAGTGTCCAAAGTGCCAAAATACTTTGAAAAGTTGGGGGTAAAGTTGTTTATAAACTGTGCAAAGGCGAGTACGTTTCGCTGTAACTGGTCACAACCATAGTGCATACACTCTGTGCAAATACCAATTGGAAACTGGGTAATTGGAATGTTTTCTCTCGGGATTAATGATAGGTGTAAATGTAATGTTCTCCAGCAGTAGGTCAAGTCTTTTGTCCAACGATTGGATTTAAGCCCGATTAAGATGATGGGCTGTTGTAACCGTTTATCTTTTGAGTAGCAGTCGCACCACCTCCTTCTTTCTCATCTTCTCTGGTTGTAGGTACGGCATCAATAATGCATCAAAAGGGGGTATCCTTAAGAGTAGAGCTTAGAGTAGTGGACATGAAGTAGCTTAAGTCTGGGTTACACCGTGAGTAGGAATTGCTGTGGTAGTGTCACCGTTCAGAATCTGTTATAAAATCTGAATAATTTTCACTAGTTTTTGAAATTATAGCGCCAACGACTAGGATTGCATTTTATTTTGGGACACTCTGTACAGTACTTTTTGTAGATTTGTGCTAACCATCATAAAAGTTAAAACGCAACGAGTTGCTAAGCCCACAACAATCAGAAATGTTTATGAAATCCCGCGTTTCTTTTTCTTAGCCAACAATCAAAAAAGTGATAAAACAACACGTGCTAAGCCATCCATATTATTTTGGAATCACATAAAAAAACCATGTATCAGAATCCTCAATAAAAAAAACGAAATGCGGCAACATTCTCCAAAAGCAAAATGCGAAGCGGGCCTTTATTTATTTATTTTGCCTGCTAACATCTTTCCATTTTTTTTTTCAGTAAGTCAGGAGAATGAAGCATTAATCATAATGCCTTTAACACAAGGGGGTTTCGTATTTTCATCCAAACAGACTACATGTCGTACTTCTTTGAGCGCAGTAGGATGCGGCGGATGAGCCGGTCTTGAGGTATTCCCGGGTAAGGATAAGGCGGTGCTGCCATCGTCACTGATGTTTAGAGACCTCCGAATCTATGGATCAAGTTTCATACCCACCCCAAAAAATAAATAATATTTTGTTGAGTCTACAATTCTTTTATCCAAATTATTGACGGTCGATCTCTAACCTATATTTTTTTATTAGTAGTCTATAAATTATTTTTTGTTATAGTCGTTTGCTGCTGCTGCTGCTGGCCTTATTTCTGAATCGCATTACACTACAGCCGATAATTTTGAAACTGTGGTGACAATTTATTTTTTCCCATTTCTCTGGATTTTTCATGATTTTTTATGAGCATTCAAAACATGTTCTAAGGATGCATTTGAATAATGTGGTTCTTGGTAAGTGGTAAATGGTATCCACACTGGGAAACTGCTTGTGGTCCTGTGTGCATTGCCGGTGGTGCAGTGGTTTTCAATACCCCTTCCTCTGTGTTAGTGGGTCATATAACATAGATTTGAGCTGTAATAAAGCTATCCTATGAGTGAATTCGAAAATCAAGAAACGCAAATTGAAATGCAAAATGGCATGTTAATATAATGCAATTTAACAGAAGAATTATATTAATAAAACACCATACATGTATGTGCATCCGGGATGTGCATGGCCGAATTCGATCTGCACAATCAAATCGTATTATAAATATTGAAATATAACAGTTATAGTGGCCCGGCATTCATCTTCATTATAACATTACAGATAATTAAAAAAAATAACGGAGTATCCCAGCACTTAAAGAATCGGGAAAATTTGATTTTAAAGTGCCATGCCACATACATGTATGTAGCACTTGGGGAAACTACGAGGAATTTGGCAGTTAAACCTGACATTGTGCACAGACAGTGAAAGTGATTTTCATTTGACATCGGGAATAAGCTCAAAGATGAACGTATTGAATAGTTGCCAGAGTTGCAGAAAATAATCCAACTTACCTGTCACTTTCTGGCAATTAATCACACAGATCACACCAGGTAAAAGCGGAACTGAAGCCGCGCCTGTTTTACGTTGAATTGGTTCGCTGTATCTGCTCTAGAATATTGTAGCACAATTGCAACCTTGACCCGAGAGTTCAACATTTCTGTTTGGAAAATCGATGGCGCTGGAGCTTTTGCAAAGGAGGTCGTTCTTCAGCTTCATTAGACATTCATTACAGGGTTTCCATTTATACATGTTTAGGGTAATCTTGTGCATAATGACTCGAACGGCCGGGAATTGAGATGATTCAATTATGTTCTTTTAGGTGTAAAATATTTATAGATCTCTCATTCAAAATGGATTACATATGTCCACTTTGTATTTTATTTTCAAAATTGAGGCATCAGAATTTGTACGCTAGTCTCTAACATATACAAATCCCATTAGCTCACACGTAACACATATACTTTTCATGTTAGCTCATGTTCAGTTTTTTTTTTTTTTTTTCTATAAAATTAATTGTAATATTAAATAAAAAAAGAAAAACGTAAAAAAAATAAAAAAAATCAGGGGGGGGGCATTTTCCCATCTTGGAAGTTACACATGTGTAAGTCTGGTTAAGACACCCTTTCAGCATGTTGTCACCATAATACCCCATATTTTTTTCACCCAAGAACCATAATTTTGGGTGAAATAATTGAACATCTTCGCCCAAGGACCTCTATCTTTTAGAATATTTTGCAAAATTTCATTGTTTTTATGTTTATTCTTTTTTGAAATTTTTTGCAAATTTTACTTTTTTTATTTTTTTCAGTTTTTGGGGCAATTTTATTTATTTAGTTTTTTATTATTATATTTAAAAACAATAAAACAAATTATTTATTTTTTAATAATAATAACGGTGCTTATATTACGCAATTTCCAACCAATATGATCATTGCGCATTACATACATAAAGAAACACATCAGCACAAACGGCAGAGCAACTAAAAAATATGATTTTTCCCAAGATTTGTTTTGAAGACTGCCAACTCAGTACTGATGGTGATGATCTAATAATGGCAGGTATCGAGTTCAAGAGATGGCCCATAAAAAACTCCAAGATCCGTCACCATTTTTATTACACCTAGTGACAAACAAGCCGATGCATCCAGAGACGAGCGCAGGCCTTCCCTTTGTTGTGCATAGAGCTGGTAAAACACTCTGTTTATTATAGTATGTTAATGGTGACAGATCAGTTTTGGGACTTTGTATATATACATAAGAATTTAAAATGAATAACCGTTTATCAATGGGCAACCATGCAACGCTGTTAACAAGAGGTGAATATAATTACGGCGGGCACCTGAAAACTATGCGATGCGGGCAATCGATTTTGTAGGCTTGTGCCGAGCAACATCCTGGTTTTTACAGCTGGAGAGGAGTCATCCATAGTCTAATTTAGAACGGCCAAGTGCCCGTACACTAGCAAGGCAGCCTCGCGGTTAATAAATCTTCTAATTCTAGGAATGTTCCCACAGCAAAAAATTAACTGACATTGCCCAAGATGTTACATTGTCAGACATAGTCATTGTGGAATCAAAGGTAATTTATTTTTTCTTCTTGCCAGCAAAATTAATCCGATTGACCAAACCCAGCATTGTGCCTACGCAGTTCTAATTTGTGTCACGCCAATCTATTGTTAACACCTTCTCAGCTGTTACGAACTTTCTGTTGAGTTCAAGAGTCCTCATATTTCCCCTACATGGGCCATGGTCGTGATATACATACCCACTTGCACCACTAGTGATGCACTAAACTATTATAATATGCTGCTATATGAGACTAGTCCTAACCTCAATGTACTATTACAGTTTTTTCTGATTGGTTGGTTCAGATTGCAAAATTTTGCTTGAACAAATCAACTGTAGAATGCCTTCTATAGCCAATTTATAATCAAAATCATACTTCCAATGTATAATATACAATTGTGGTACAGAATTACATAAATTGTTGTAGTATATTTTAACAATGATAGCATGGAACTATGTCATTAAGCAGACTAATAATTTCATGTGTGGTAAACGCACAACTTTTGTGCAATGTATGACAGGTATTACTACACAATAGTTATTTGGCCTTTGCACTAGATAAGAAGTTCCCTTGAAAAGGGAAGTATGGTAACCTGAAACTTGGTGTTCCTCAAGTATTTCTACTTCCAAAATAATACCAGATGTATCAAAAAAGTAACTGAAACTTAATGTCTTTTGTTTCACAATAACGGTTGAATCATTATATTGTGCCCTTGCATAGTATTTAATTAATATAGTGTTACAAAACTCCAATGTGTTGTTCACTTTCACAAATGGTGCACTAAATGCAGAAAATTGTCCGTTTCAGGACTCGTCTTGTTATTTCTTTATTTGATTTTTTTTTTTTTATATATATTTAGGTCAACAGATGGTGCAATCAAAATAAAAATCTTAAAGTTAAATCTTGAGTCATAAGGACCCTCCACTTAAAACTTAATGTATTTGTGTTATTGTTGGTTATCTTTCTGTAATCCCCAATGAGATGGCATTTCAAAATGTTGTCTGACTATTATAATAGTATAAAATTATACTTAAACTTGTGAATTATAATAATGAGAAACCGTTTTAATGCATGGATGTACAGAAATCCTAAGATGTGACCTTAGATGACCTCAGATCTTCATTTTGTAGTCATCGGAAAATTTTCTATTTAAAACCTAACATGCCCTATGCCATTTACAATGTTAACAGCAAATGTAACTATGGCCTCATGGGCACCTATTGGAATGCATTATAGCATTGCTGCAATTTGGCAGCACTTGTTTAAACACTGGAAGTTTGTTTGTTTTTTGTTGTTTTGTTTGAAGAGTGGATATCCCACTGTTTTTTGGGTTTGACCAGCCGTATAAGTCTTAATGGTAACACTGACTTTGGGTGTATAAAGGTTTTTCGTAATAAGGCCGGGCTAGTTTGAACACTCAGTGATAAGGGGGAGGGCATACGTTTTTAACCACCCAACATTTTGGCTAAATTTTGTTGGTAAGTGAAGATAGTTTCGCAAACTTTTAATGGCAAAAATTGGAAATCGTACATTCGGTTCCGAGAAAATTGCTAAATTTAGCCTATGTCAACTGCAACCCTCTCCCGTGCACCAACGAGAGGTCGTGGAAAAACATATTTTCTACATGTATGACTTTGTAATTTGTGGTTACCCATGCAGTACACTTATGCCTACTGAAACACAAATGAATAATTAAATTACTTACGTCATTGTTTCATGATTCAATATGGCGGCACTTCAACATCCTTTTCTACGTAAAAAGGTAACTTTACTCCAATGTCCGGTAGAGATAGGACCTGGATGGATACATCACATCAGGAGATACACAAATCTCACAAATTAATTCAAGTCCAAGAAGACTTCATTAACATCTCCGGTGTTGAGTTTTATCGCTCTAAAAGGCTTATGCAGACTATCCCCGGGAGAATATAATAATTATCAAGAAGTCGACAGGTCCCTGCTGTTGTCCATTATGAAAAGAGGATTATCTCGTCTCGCTGAAAAGTCACACCGTCAACTGTCAGACACGAATTACATAAACTTTTTGGGCAAATATCCGACACTGCACACATTCAACAATTGTTTCCTCGGGCCATTCAAAAAGCCCACGACAAAGGAGTTAAATCATCTGAAATAAGAAGATGCATTGTCTCACAAACAACCCAACCAGGGAGATTATATCTCCTCCCTCAAGTACATAAAGCATACTTTTCCATTGGTCGAACCATCATCGGTGGACTCTGGAACAGCTACAGAAAATATTATCTTTTATGTGAGTTGCAGTTGAAAGTCATGTCCCTACTGTCCATCGTTTGTACAGACATAGTTACTTTTTGAGACGTTGGAAGATGTCAATCAACAAACAGACCTCTGCCACACAACAGGCCCAATACTATTTTAGTACAATGGATGTTCATCACTTCATGTCCAACATTTCTATCATGTGCCTATGGACGTAAGTGATTGAAGTCTGTTTGTCGTTCCTCAATATTCATCTCATACCAACCCAACAAAGAACAAATTCCACTTCTTCAGCTCATTCTTACTCTAAACAACTTTGTTGAAGCTAGTATATTCAAATATTTGGTACGGCGATGGGCACGAGAGCCGCACCTTCCAGGAGACCCTGCCTATTGATGCGTGACGCCTGGAGGTACAACCGTGACAACACGATAACCCTTACAATCCTTAATCAGCTCTTAATCTTTGTGACGTTCACCGATCCGTTTTCATTTGGGTCGGAAGGCCACAAGGCCTTCAATATTTTGTTGATTGCCCACAATTACTACTAGCCACCTATCAAATATTACCCTCGAATACTCTGAGATTGTATTCCTTTCCTTGACGTGGAAGTCATCATGAAGGATGGGCAAGCTGTCATCCAATTTATATCCAATCCTACTGATAAACTCATATCTACAATTGCGCATCATGTCACTGTGACCCTATTCACACAAACCAAGTCTTCCATCATCTTTGCTTTTAGTCTGCGAGACTTTCTGTACTTTGCATGAAGTACTGGAAGAAAAACATGCAGGTCTCAGATCCAACTGTATAATAGAGTAACCCACACCCCATAGTTAAACAACAAAATTACGGAGTGGCTCTCTTCCACGTACACGGCCCTCCAACATAGTCTTCCTCTAGATTAACACTTTCCAAGTCACCAGGGTACCTATTGTTGACTTTCATCCTGCTCGGCCCAGTATCGGCGGTATTCTCCATACTTTCGTCCACATTCTTCAGAAAGGGGCAGGGCAGCCATTCCCTAATTTTCCTGTTGCAGCTTTTCGGAAAACGGCCAAACCGTTAATGACCTACTTTCTAGATCTCGTCCTCTTCTTAGTGTTTTCCATCAAACCCTTGGACCGATTGCAAGCCATAAATGATTATAAAGAGCCTTGTTCAAAATACAGTTATCGCTACAATTTCAGCAGAACAAGCAACAATTCACAACATATCATTAATCATGCCTTAATTAGGTTCGATATCCATACATTTTATCTAACCTCACTTACATGTAAAAGTGTCAAAAACAGCATGTTGCGAAACAAACGACCACTAAAAACCAGGCTTTTTATATCATTTGCTGATAACAGACACAGCCCAAAAAATCAATTTTCAGTGGCACAGTGTGCGAGAAAAGCCCAAACAAAATCACTATAAATTCTTTAATACACGGATTGCAGCAACCACTGCAATGACTTGCGAGTTATATAAGTACATCCATGCGCGAGCACAGAACAAAATACCAAATATGAATTTTTGATTTTTTTCTCGATGTTTCGGATCAGCTAATTGCTGCTTATCCCTTTAAAGGTTTGTGACCTTGGCTTCGGGTTTATGTTTATAGTTATGTATGGTTAAAGCGGCACTGGTCCACATGTTTCACAAAATATGATATTTCTTCAATTTGGCTCTCAAATGATAGTCTGGCCATTGGAAGAACAGAGATATATTTTTACACAATAAAATAACGTACCCAAAACAGATAGGGACATTGATAGAGTAAAGAATATCCATGTAATTTGGTAGGGCAACTTTTTTGAAGTTTTCCATAACTTTAAAATCACAATGTGTAGTTACTGAGTATTTTTGACTCGACTCACTGATTCAAGGTTATAGACCGGTCAAACATGTGCATAGTGTGGAAACATGCATACACAACGTGTTAAACGCCATTTCGGTCTTCTGCTGAATTTCGCGTCGCCGGCGACGCTAAATTATAAAATCGTCTATTTACCCAGAAGGAAGCCTGATTTGGTCTTAATCATTTCGTGTGAGTGCTTTTGTATATGAAAGCTTTACAACCATGCAACAATATCGATTTGAAAAATCTGAGGGCGCACTATTTTTCGAATGTGGCCAGGTGTTCTTTTAAGTTAGAATTACGTTATATGGTTTGCATAACTGTTATCAAATATCTGCACCTGTAACGGTGGCTTCTAATGTTTAATGATATTTCCAGCAAATTAAATAGTAATACCATAACACTCTACAGGTATATTCAAAATACAATATATCTGCCAGAGATGCACTTAATCGAATTGTCGATGGCCATATGCAAAGGCTATATGACCTACAATAAAAACGAGCCTTGTATGCATTTGCTAGATACACATTCTTCATTTTTTTTATATTAGAATTTTGCATTTCAGACCGTTGACAATTTGAATAGAATTCTATCAAGTGCCCCTGGGACACGGTACTTATCTTTTAATAGTAAATTGCCTACATGATGCAATCCTTTCATTAAGACAAAATCGGACATTTTGGCATGACCTTATTGTGGCTTTAATTAACGTACATTACATGTACAAATGCACTACTAAAAAATATCATGTAACTTCCAACATGAACATACAAAACACTGAAATATCCCAATTCAAAATTGGTATAATAAGCGTACATTTAAAAAATTCGGATAAAATCTTCCGGTAACCGTAAACAAAAGCTAACAAACACACATTTCCTCATATCATAATAAAATAATAAGCGGAAACCCGCTAGAATATCCCTTAGGTGTGTGTTTGTAAAACGCAGGTATTCAGTGGGACCAAATTCTCCTTGAGACGAGATACATGAGCTTAACATGGTTAGTCGAGGCTCACATGGATACACCCTAAAGCTACTAATATAAAACCAAACCAACTCCCTCAATTTTTGTCAAAGTTGAGTTTTGGGCATTGTTTATATTGGAATTGGTGTAAGTTACCTGTCAATCACTCAATTTTGAACGGATAGTACATTGTGTGCAATGTTGAACCATTTGTTGACGCTACCTGATATTTGTTAGCCTAAAGAACTTTGAATAAATGTGTTTATGTAGACTGCGAGTAAGGTTATATATGTTTTTGCAAATGGCAATTATTGTCATTTGGGCGAATCTGAAGGCACATACTTTCAGTTCTCATTATCAGATAGACATAAATTGTATATGCGTTGCATGTGCTTGTACTTTCGGGACAACTATTTTTAGTGGGACACTAACACATAGGTGTCCCGAGAATACAACCACATTCTTATTTGCTTAAACAGCTTAAAATCGTCTGCGAACAATTTTACAAGCGTTTTTTCCCGTAATGTAATTAACAAATATGACCATTTAAGAGATTATACAATGTCATAACAACGCATGTTTTAACAGGTATATCCAAGGTTCTTTTGGCTACATAGTAGCATTAGAGTAAAACAAAGGGTGCAACCATTGAAGATAACTACAATATCCTTTGCAAAATTAGAGAGAAGAGGTAAACAAAGAAAACCGTTTTGAATAAATACGGATATGCGTACAAATCTATGCCTGAATTCCCAAATATACCGGGCGATTCAGATAAAAAGCATGGAATCTGGAGTGTTTGGCAATTTTGCAACCTTTAAGAACAAATAGCCCAATGTATTTGGTAATATCTTTTGAATCAAGTAGTTCAGTTTTGAGTGCCGCCCTCTCCACAGATCTCATTAAATGCATGGCATTCAACGACGACCTGAAACGGTCAAATGCAGTTTAAAGTAAATTTAAGAATAATATATATTTTGTTGATATGGCGGACACACAGAGTTCTAGTGCGAGACACAACTGCAATTATTCTTAGATATTCGGGTAATTGACCCTACCCGCTTTAATGTAAGCTTAATACGAAGAATCATATAAAAACAACGGTTATCCACTGGCTTTTAATATTAAATGGCATAATTACATTATACCCTTCGCACTAACTCTTTAATCATGTACTATATCTCTAGAGAATAAAGCACATAATATAAAGTCTGCGAAGGGTATACTGTCATTTAACAATTGATAATTTGTTTAACGTTTAAGGCAAAAACGAGCAGCAAACTTCCTTTCCAAAGGACAAAGGACATATACTTTACATAGATATTAGTTTAGAAAATCAAGAACATCATAACAACTAACTTTGTTTATTAAAACCAAATTTTACCAGAAGGATTTTTCTGCTTATGTGTATGTGTGGTTGACCTAAGCCTTGTATGTGGAGTGGTCATGGTGTAGTATGGTTTGTGTATCTGGTTGTGGTGTTTGGTGTGTGTTTGTGTTTGTGTAGGTGGGTGTGTGTGTGGTTTTTTAATATTTTTATGTTTGTGTGTTGTGGTTGTGTTTGTTTTACCTGTTATTTTCGTTTTACTGGTCCATTAACATTTAGGTTTTTTAGTATTCACATTTAAAGGCCCCCTTTAATTCTAATTTTTTTTTGGGTAGTATATAATTAAAAAATACAAAACAACAATATTAAAAATATTAACACTTTAAAACAGGAACAGATCCTTGAGATATTGGAACACGTGCCAAATCAAGTTTTTGAGTACGAATTATGCACAGCACTTATAGTGTTGCATTCGTTTTGCAAAAATCCACTGGACGAAGCTATGTCTTTTTGTGGATAAGACCGTAGCCACACTAAAGAATATGATATAAATAACCCACAGCTTACGTAATACTCTCCTGCCCCGCACCCCTTGTGTTTTGCAGCATTGGTAAGGAATGTATGGAACATATTATTCACAGCAATATGATCTTCACAAAACAAAATGAAACTTTATCCTCGAAATCTTGGAAATTCTTTTTGTCGATGCAAACGGATGAAGATCTATAGTAGGACCGGAAAAAGTGGATAGCTTTCCATTCACTCAAAAATTATGATTATAATAATCAGCATGAGAGAAAACGAACGCTACGCACGCTACTACTGTTAAAGAGATTTTTAGGGGCGGCCGACAGGACGGTCCGCACCTATTGCTTCTTGGCTTTGGGAAACCGTTCCGAACTGCGGTCCGGTAAGTGAAGGTATGCGTTGGCCCGTAGCGGTGTGCCTTACTTTCCGTGTTTGCGAGCACCCCAGTCGACAAAAGTTCAATTTTCTCGCTAAGTTCTATAGGTTCGACCCAATTACGATACATATTCAAAACAAAACTAGTAACGGACCCCTCTGATGATGCAAAAATCCCTAGAACCCCTTCGTTTTCCGGAGATAACGTTAATCGCTCGCGCAGTACTAATATAATAAATTCTTTCGCAGTCCTGTAACACAACTACAACACTTTCGGACCGCCGTAGGAACCTGTAGCCAAATTGGGGACTTCTACGTAAATCACGATATATGTTACATAGGGATGTTCCAAATATGGTGGAAAAATATATAGGAGGTGCTCGATATGCCCGATGACCTAAAAATTAATATCTTTCGCGAAAGATTAATCAAGAAAAGTCTCTATTTTTCCTTGCGAAATTTTTAATTGGAATATTTTTAACGTTTTTAAAACACTTCTATGATGCAATCCTCCACGTAACACGCCATATTGGGTCATGTCATATTGTGACCTCGAGCGGTTTTCCATCACCTTGTGATCAACTGAGCAGATTACACAAATATATAACAAGTTCCTATGTAGCTCAGCCGTTTTAAGAAGGCAATAACGCACTTGCATTATTCTCCCCCGTTGGTCCTGGGTTCGAAAATCGGTCAAGTGAAGTTGATTTTTTCATTGTTGTTATTTAGTTTTTGTGTTGTTTTGAGCTGTTTGTCACCATGAAGATGGTGCCGTGGTTTTGATTTTTTCTCCCTTTCCCATTTTTACTTTTTGTAACAACTTTTTAACAGCTACATTGAATCACGATGGGAATTAAGTTAGGCCAACAATTGAAAACTAATAATAATGAAACAAAATTACAACGGAAACAAAAAGAAATAATTTAAACATATCTAAAATACAAAAAAAAAATTCAAAGAATTAACAATTGAACACTGAGTGAAAAAAAAAGAAAACGCTAAATTACAAATAAAAAGAAACAACAAATAAACAGACAAGATTTTAAGCAAAAGGAAAACAATATTAACTAAAATAAATAAAGATAAATAAAATAATATAAGCAAATTAAATTAAAACAAAAGTTAATGAACAAAATAATGTAAAAAATAATAACAAATGCAACTAAATGAAACTACATCAATAAACAACTACTAAAATAAAAAATGACTAATAAAAATAAAAATCTTTAAATAATAAAAAAATAAAAGATAAGTTGATAAATAATAATAAATAAAACAAATACAATGGAAAAACAAAAGAAAATTAAAATTTAAATTATAAATAAAATACAAATCAAAATCAAAGAATTAACAATTGAACAATGAGTGAACGACAAATAATAAAAAGAAAGGGCCGGGAAAAAAGTAAGAATTTAAAAGAAAAATTTTTTTCAATATTAAATTAAAATTAATTAAAAAAATACATAAAATAATATAAGCAGATTAAATTAAAAACAAAACACTTATTAAGGCCAATGGAATTGGAGTGTTAGTTCCAGTTGACTGTTCGAACAAAAAAGGAGGAGGTCACTATTTCATTATTCATTATTTTCAAGATTTCCTATAAAATGTTACGTTCATGGTTGATAAGATGGTGTGTCCGGTCACATTGACCAAGGCCAAAACCACCTCTAAACTATGGATTTCAAAACTCCTGAATAACTAGGACAATACACTGTTAAACTTGTTACAAATATTAAAACCAGGTATTTATTTTAAATGTGTGTCTAAATCAATCTCAATCAAACATCAATTAGGTATCAAAATCAAAGATTTATCGATAATAAAGTTGTTAATAATGAACTACTAGATTACGACCTGGTGTGTGCCAGCGAACGGGCTGCCAGGCAAGATTTACTATTAAGATGCAAAACTTGCAAAGAGTCCTGGCGAATATCAGCGCACAAAACTTCAATTTCCAATAGGGGAAGTGTGCACGGACGACTTGTCCTACTGAAGAAAACCAGCTCCTAAGACTACCGAAGCTGGGAGGGCCGGACTAAAATATATAGTCCAAAAGTGCTGTTAGCTTGTTTATCCTTGGATAACTCAGGCAGGCCACGAAATACAAACCCGAAGACGGCTACACAATCGGACAAACCTGCTGGAGCTGAGGGACGACTATGACACTTCCCCTACGGCAGACTTGTACTGGACTGTGATTACTGTCACTGTTCACTTGGAGCCAACTAGGCATTCCACTATATATTGGAGTAATGATGTTACGATTTACTCTGCCTCATATCTTCTCTCTCATTTGACGTATATAGCCTCTCCAAACAACTGCCAGAAGGATCTAGTCCTCTCTATTATGAGTCATGGTACTAAATATAGTCCATTACACATGAGCTCGGATCTCACTGGAAACGCCTCCAACTTTACAGTACATACTGTAGGATTTGGGTTCTATAGCAGATACCCGCTGACTGTGTAATTATGCAGCATTGCGCCACCTATGGTCTCTTTCCAGCTCAATCCTTCAAGTTGAGCACTATTCCAGGAATTTTACTCATGCTTTCTATAGTCTATTTGCGTTGATATGTTCGTCCTCCTGGAGTTTTGGACCTATTCAATTAAGTCGGACAGGGAAAATGACAGAATTCAAATGCACGTAGCGCAGAATTCAAATGCACGTGCCACACTTGATTAATCTTGGAGGACACTCCAGCATTTAATTCACTCACCTGTCACTGAATACAATTTCATTCATCATAGAAACCCCTATAAGTGCATTCAGGTTGAAACATTGCTCAAATAACATGTTAACAGAAGTCCCTGCGACTCATTTGAATTTTCACCTCGCAAAGGGAATGGTACGGGGTCACATATCAGATGAATCGAGATAATGAAATCACTAAGTTCTAGGACGCTCTTCGCTTTTCTTTTTTATTCTAACCACACACATTATGCACACAAACCAGGTATATTTTATATTATGTTACTTAGATTAATTTATATATTGTATATGCTAATTTATAAGATTTTTACAATTGAAAGTGAAATAAATCATTGCTAATCCTTGGGGGCTGTAACAGGTTGTCTTAAACCTAAATTCATATATCAGACTTTATAACGTTGGATACTTTTAAGTTAAATTTCCTTCAAAATAATAAAATCAATTTTCAAGATGACTATTGTAAGCTCGATCGCAGAGGATGATCAGGAGGCCTTGGTAGGGAAAATCGAAACATTTTCAGTATTAACCACTAAGTAAACCCCTCAGACACAAAAAGGTTAATGTCAGAACGACATGCCTGATATTATGAGAAGCAGAAAGTTATGATCTGTATTTAAGATTTCCGAAAATAGGACTTAACCAAAATAAAAAGAAATAATCAAAATATTCGAAATACGAACAAAAATTAATGAAACAATAAAATAAGCATTTAAAATGAGCAAAATATTAAAACTAAAAAGTAATACCAATAGGCTGCACATGGTATATTGACTTCAATTGAAAAACATTTAAAAAAAAAAAAAAAAAAATAATTTTAAAAAGAGAAATACGAAGAAATTTTTTTTTTTAACAATTATAAAAATAACAAAATATAACTCATTTTATAAAAATAATTAAATATATTTTTTTTTTCAAGGTAATTTTTTCAATTTTCAATTGGTGAAAATGATAACCTGAATTGGATGGGTTGTGTTGGTTGGAAGGGGTGATTGGCAACACCCTTGTATAATGTTGAACCCTGGCGTTGTTGGAAAAGAGAACCCCGGGGGTTAGGTGGGAACGGAACTCGGGAGGTTTTGAGAGGAAGGAATCTGGTAGAGGTTTCATGGTATGCAAACGAGGTATTGCATTATATTCCGTCAAGTTGCTTCTTGCCCAATATTAATTAGCGCACATGACGGAATCAATTATTGTAATACCCAAAAAACGGACCTTGGGTAGTTGGGAGGGGTAGTTGGGAATTGTCTATATAGATAAAAAGGATAGGTTGTGGAAACGGTAATGTAGACATGTGCCCTGGATGTAGTGGAAGGGGACATGGCGTTAGTGGGAAAGGGCCACGCTTTGTAGATGAGAAGGGGGGGGGTCTGTGTTAGTTGGCAAGGAGATCTGTGACAGATGGAAGGGTCACAGACAGTTGTGGACGGGGTCTTGGATAGTTCGAAATGAAGAAAAGACCTTGGGATTTTGGGGCAGCTAGTAAAAGGGGCCCCCTGGTATAGTTGCAAAGGGGGCCTGTGGTCGGTAGTCAGACAGGGGCCCTAAGGGGTGACAAAGTTAATAATGCACAGGTTACGTCTGATAAGGTTCAACAAAAACTAAATGTATACATCTTCTTGTCTTCAATAATATATATTTTTATCACTTTATTTCAACACTTTGTTACTAAGCACGTTGCATAAAACTTCACGAATTCAATCTGATATCATGTCTACCGTTTACTTTCTTACATAAGTATTTCCCAACCAATAGAAAACCCAACAAGACTCACTCCTTGGGGCGCCCTTTCTTTTAAAAGGAATTTTATTTGATTTAACATTACGGGTCCACTACATGCATCTGGTGGTTGAGGCGGGGGGGTGCGCAGGAGTAAAACTCATGATATTTAGGGTTGATAGTTAGTCTGTGATGTGCTCTTAATATTTGGCAAACGTCTGGTAGGTTGGCTACTATTGTAATAAAGTGGTCTTCGCGCAAAAGCAATACCTGAACAAAAAGTCATTTACACCGTCATGAAGGAATGACACTCGTGGAAGAGGATTTCATAGGTAAAACCATGCTGGAAAGCGTACGAAACAGCTGCAGTTCGCGTAATGTGTCCGTCCGCCCCAGATTTGTCATTAGTAAGGCAATGTTTCGGACGTTGTTTGCGTTTTATTTCACAATGGGATATAAGCTTGAATATCTCTCCGGCTAACTGGCTCAAAATCTGTATGGGGAAGGAGGAAAAGGGGAAAAAAGAGAAACCGAAAAACATCGTAATTAAACAAAATGTTATATACATACCAAACTCGTTTGTGTACCTCTTGTGTGCCCTTTTTAGGTACAAACACATGTAAATCGGTGGTTTTGATTGTGCGATTTATAGATCATTTTAAATGGCATCCATACCCCACTTGCTCATAAAATGACTTGTTTTATGCACTAGACCCACACCACACCATAATGCCTCTACACACAAAGCAAGATAATGTCTCTGGAACACACCAGACCACATTTACATATGTTACAGTTACAGTGACATGCCTATATTACTACTACTACTACTACTACTACTACTACTACTTACTACTAAGACTAATACTTACTACTACTAACTCTACTACTACTACTACAACTGCAACTACAACTACAACCACAGCTACCAACTTCAGCTACAGCTACAGCTACTGCTACTGCTACTGCTGCTGCTGGCTACTTCAATAATAATTACTAAATAAATAACAATACTACATACTGGTATAGCGCCTAATGCAGAAGTCTCTAGCTCTTGCTTACGTCGATAAAATTAGCAATTTATCATTAATTGGATTTTTTTTTAAAAACAACAAATTCAAACTAAATAGCTAAAATTCTTTGGGAAAACAAGAATTTCTTAGGTTTACGTCAAATATACGCACAAAATAACCAAAAAGAAAGAAGTTCAAAACAATAAGGTGAAGCAAGAGATAGAAGAGAAATACAAACCATTGTCATATTAGGGGACACCACCTATCGTCAGCTATAAGGATCTTTGTTGTATGTATATAAGACGGCCACACCACAGCGACTACGTAACTACGTACACTCTAAATTTTGCAACGATGATTGGATTTTGTGTGCAAATGACTGAACCAAATTGTTGAACTTGCTACAGCTAGTAGACAAAAGAACTTTGGAAAAATCGTTGTATGTAGGGACTGCAAAAAAAGTATAATGTTTATAAAATGACCCTTGGTGCGATAAGGGTCAAAACCGAGCACATTACTATTCGGTTTTTCACTGGTCAGATATAAATAAAGTTTATATGGCGTTGAGTGTGTTATATTTGGGAGAACTAAGCATATAGCTGTCGAAAATAAAAACATAGTATTTGTATAAAGACTGGAAATTCATCTGACTACATTTAGGAGCGATTTCAGTGTTGCAATTAACACATATGGCCATTTATGGGAACGTTCTTGGCTACAGGGTTATCATTATGAGTAAAACAAACGGGTACACAACTACATTATCTGTTCAAAATTTTAGGAGTGTCCCAAACTCTCTCTCTCTTTACTTCTTACCATTTCTTCCACAAACCAAAAAAAAAACGTGCATTTTGAAGGTTGCCAGAATAATTTTTATCCCTTGTAACGTGATTTAAACCTGGATAGTATATTCATCTAAAATGCAAAAAATATTGAAGTATGCAACACATAAAAAATAAGATAGGAAAGAAAGTACGGTTGAAAAGAAAGAAAAGACGGAATGAAGACAATAGAATTTAAAAGAAGAGAAGAATTAAGAAAGTGTTATTTTATAGGGTAACGTTGGATATAATGCTGCAGGACGGCTCAAAAAGTAAAAATTCAATTGAGTCAATGTTTGGCTTACTATAGTTAAAAGTCTACATTAATTGGTTCACCACCAAGTATTACTACAGTTCTAACGTCGGGCCTGTTCATAATAGCTTATTAAATAGGAAAACCAAAGATGAATTTTTATTTAGACGATTTCAAAATTCCTGAGCAGGATAATATACACTTTCAAAGTTAAGAGACACTGGACACATTTGAAAAAACATAGTGCGCCCTCAAGATTTTTCAAAATCTATTTTTTGCATGGTGGTAAAGCTTTCGATACAAAAGCCCTCACTAAAATGGATTAAGACCAAATCAGCTTCTTATGGGGAAAAACAGAACGATTTTATAATTTACGTCGACGGCGACGTTAAATTCAGAAGATGACGAAAATGGCTTTTTAAAAAACAAAGAACACGCACTCCCGTATGCATGTTCTCACGCTATGCACACTGTTGACCGGTCTATAACCTTTGTGATTTTAATATCCGTGAGAGTACGAGTCAAAACTATTCATGTAAATAATATACACATTTGTTGATTTAAAGTTATGGAAAAAAACTTAAAGTTGTGCTACAAATTACGTGATTGGTCTTTATCCTCATATCAAGTCCCTATCTGTATTGGGGTATGTTATTTGTATGTGTAAAAAATATATCTCGTTTCCAATGGCATAGACTATCATTTGAGAAGCAAATTGAAAGAATTTCATATTTTGTGAAAATGTGCCCTAGTGCGCTTTAAGTTGGGTCTGAAAGATATGGATCACGAAATGCATGTTTTAGGGACGCGACATTAGACTTCAAGGGGGGGGGGGTTAAGAAGTTTGGGTGAGGGAAAGTTTTTTTTCGTGGGCTTTTGGAGGCAGTTTTTTTTTTGCTTTTCAAATGCATGAGGCTGGATTTCTTTTGCCTCATAATTGAGGATGTTGTTTATAATGCGGTTTAAAGTTTTTTTGTTTTTTAATGGGAAAGGGGCCGAGGGAAAGAGTGGAAAAGGAGGAAAGTTTTTTTGCTCATATGGTGGGTGAAGTTTTTTTTTAGAAAAACTTCCAAACCCCCCTGAAAGTCAAATGGTTTTGCGTCCCTTAATTGCATTGTTACTACTTCCTTTGGTTGCCGGTGGCTGTGTGGTTGAACTGTGGGGGCCGCATTCCCGGGCATGGATATTTTCCATTTGCTGCTGATGACAGTCAATACTTGTTGTTGTGGTAAATCTTTCTCTTATATGACTGCATTTAGGAGATGAAACAAGAAGGAAAGAAGACATAGTCATACAGTCAAACAGACCTCAAGTGGGGTTTAGACCATATCTGTTGTATTTTTCATGACAGGGAATTATTTTTTTTTTTTTAC
>JAMKCH010009458.1:0-61393 GCA_023653785.1 Ophioderma brevispina | reverse complement strand
TTCTATACGTGCATATCAAAATTCGGATTTGAGATCAAAAAAGCCTTTCCCGGTGAATATCACAGATTTTAAGCAGGATATTGTGCATCCTGATCAATACAGTTTGACCACAAACACATATGTTATTGATCTTTGTTTATTCTGTACTGGTGTAAACCGCAATCAGATAGTGTAGATTTTGAGACGCCATCGCTGTATGTCTATTTGCGGGAGACGGTATGACAAATTTCCTCAAATATTCATTTTTTTCACTATTTGGTGGTTTGTTTCTACATTAAAGCAGTTATATGGAATTGTTCACCCTTATCCCTGGTTTATAAGTTTTAAAAAATGCATTTCCACATTTTTTGATTGTCTCGCATTATTGCTGCTAATCCCTTTTAACACAAAACTTTTTGCTTTTCAGGTTCCTGACATTCCGTCATCAGCTTCAAGTGAAGAAATTGAAGCTGTTTTGGAGGTACGGGTGGAAGGCAGGTCATCTGTAAGTGGGGCACATTTCTTAGAAACCCGTGTGAAGAATGTTCGCCTTTCAAGTGTTAACAAGTTGCAGACATACATACAAACAGATAAACCCATCTACAAAGCTGGACAAACAGGTGTGTATTAGCTGTACTGATTTAGTCTTTTAGTGGTTGATAGATATGTTTTACAAACAATTGCAGAAAAGAAAATCTTTTAGTAATAGTATGAGAATGTTAAAGGCTGACTCAGAGATTTCCCGATGAGGGCACCATCAATTTTCAAACAAATCATGTTTTTGCACATATTGTTTGCCCATATAATAATCACTGTGTGAAATAGCTAAGCTCAAATTGAAGTCTTTCAGGAAGAAAATCACATCTTTTTTATAAAATTCCAGATGCAGAATTTGTTAGACACAGTATCTATGGCATTGTTAAACTATACAAAAACATTTACTGCATCAAAACGAAAAATCATGATTCATGAAATTTTGGAATTGAGCATTTAAGGCACCTATCTTTAATTCTAGTTGACTATAATTAATACACAAAATAATTATATATCAAAATCTCTGAGTCAGCCTTTAATATAAGACGCCAATAAATTAAACCACAGTGTTGTGTTTGGGATCTTGGTACTGTTAGGTAAGGTTTGAAGTGAAACAGGTTTTTATTATCCATGTGAGAGTTCTTGTCAAATGAATGAAGGCATTTTAAAGCGGCTTATTATATTCGACGAAACGAAATGAAACAGGCTCAGTGCACCCATTGGATTACATGCTTTATTCCATCAGAGTGTAAAATGTACGATCACGGAATAAAGCGTGTAATCCAATGGGCGCACGGAGACAGTTTCGTTTCGTCGAATATAATAAGCCCTCTAAAGCTGTGATTCTAGAGAAATAGGACAAAATGTTAGCAGGTTTTGACCCCAAAGCGAAAGCTTATGTGTGACTAGAGTCACTAATTTTACTTTAAAGCTATAACAGCACATTTTTTGAAGAGTGCCCCCCAATTTTAAAATTTGAATTTTTGCACACAGATTTGTGTTGGTTTTGCTCATCCACTAAACTCCCTTGGCAAATTGTATCTCAAAAAGTGTGTATTGTCATAAAAAAGCGAAGGGAGTACAGGGGTCCCTTGTCCAGAGGTGGGAAAATTCCGGTTTTAGGCAGATGGCAGTGAAAATTTCCCAGTGAGCAGGCTAAAAAGCAAGTGGCCATGCTCTACTATCAAGTATAGAACACAATAGACATAAAATTGGACAAGCACCTTTAAAGGTGCTTGGATCCGATTTATGTGTATTGTGTGTGTTCTCTACTTGATCGGAGAGCTTAGACTTGCCATACACCGCCACCATCAAGCCGTGGGAAACAATCTTGCAGTTTTGATGGTAGACCGGCAATAGCATGTTTCAAATCCCTATTCAATACGGTGCTAATATTTATGGTTTAACCACTAACACGGTGTTTTTGTGTCGCCTGCCCTAAGGCAGGATACCCATAGGGATCACTTTGTCCTGTTGTTGTAGTCTGTTTGTGATATGTCTGTTTTGATGTCTCGTTGATGTCTGTTTTGAAAAAGGGTTAAACATTTGATGTATATCCTCATACGTTGATGGGTTTAAACCAAACGTGGGTAACAGGTCCAACATGGCATCCCCCACTTTGTGAGTCAAATGTCACCTGCCAAGGTCAAAGGTCATGTGAGTCAAGTTGTAAAATAGGCTGAAAATGTCAAATTGACCTCATATGAAAGTTTGAAGTTCAATTGGTGAACCAAACTTGAATCATAGGTGCAACATGTGTATCCCTCTTTGTTTGATGAGAGGTTCAAGGTCACATGCCAAAGGTCAAAGGTCATATGAGGTCAAGTAACATAGCTGAAAATGTAAAATTGACCTCATATGAAAAGTTGAGTTTCAATGGAACCAAACTTTGTGTCATAGGTGCACATGGGATTCCCTCATTTGTTTGCTGAGGTTCAAAGGTCACATATCAATGTCAAAGGTCATGTTAGGCCTATCACTAACCGCGACGGCGGGCGACACAGGCGGTCCGAGGACCGATTATTTTTTTGTTTATTCTTGGGAATGAAAGGGATTTGAGGGCACTATTTTCGGAGCGAATGAGAGAAAAATACTGCCTTTCATCGGATATCAAAAGCCATACTACTTCCGGGTAAAATCAGGGGGGTCCCAAGACGATCGGGAACAACGCACCTTTAAGGCTGACTCAGCGATTTTCCCCTATGAGGGTGCACTAAAGTTTCAAACCATCGTTTTTGTTTCATATACATGATACTGTCCTATACTAAATCACTTTTGTGAAATAATTAGCTCAAATTGAGTCCTTCATAAAAGAAAATTACAACTTTGGTTATAAAATTCCGATCTGACTTCAGTCGGGGACCCAATGCGAATGGGGACAAGCCAGAAAAAAAAAAGAAAAGAAGAACAAATATCAAGTAAGGGCAACAGGTCAAAATTTTGGCTTGGGGTGAACTCAGGATAAATTCGAGTATTCTTTCTGCCACCACCCGGGCCATCACATCCTTCAACAAATCAGGTTTATTATTCCTTTGAGGCTGCCAAATTCATATGGGGTGGCACAATACGAAATTCTTTAAGAAATCTTTGATCCCTTATGATGAAACCTTGGCATCATAGCATTCACAATTTAAAGAAAAACGATATCAACTACTCTACTACCATAGGGTCATTTCACAAATGTGTAAATGTGAGAGGGGGTCCATACCAAATATTTTGTACACTGTTTTAATCAATAATTATACAAAATAACATAAATAATAAAATTTTTTTTTGTACTACAAAGTCATATAGAACCTCCATTATAATTTGTGGAAACATTTTCTGAAGAATCAGGCTAATACTCAGGGTCCTTGCCTGAAACTTAGTCGTAAATCTTTACTGTACATCCTGGTGGACGAATTTGTCCAAGCAACTGTGTACTGGTATAAAAAATCTGTTATGAGAGCATACACATAGGGTTACGCACAGTTTGTGGACCGACCCCGTTTTGAAAAAGTTTAGTACTGTACCCGCCTTGGAAGCTTAGGTTAAAGGAAACCTTATACGAGGTGCAGAATCCTGAAATGAGATGTTTGAAAGTCCCTGGCTTACACAGTATCATGCCCATTTCACAGGGAGCATGGCACTCTAGGAAGCAAAAATATGTTCAAGGTCATGATCAGCAAATGTTGGGAGATGAAAGAATGGAGATTTTTTAAATGTTTATTTTTATCCTTCTAGAGGCTCAGTTGTGAAAGTGAAATTGCTTGGCGACAGACTCCCACTGAGACAGAAGTTATGATATTGATATGTTCAGTAAACATTTGTACTCTCAACCTCAACATCCAAAAACAAGTTATAATATAAAACCTATACAAAGGTGTAATAATACTAAGGTCTCAATTTTTTTATTGAAATAAGTATCCATATAGGAACAAATTGTATAACAACAAAATGTCTTTTAACCCTTTACGTGAGGGAGCTGAGTTCCCACAAAATAATTCCCAATTTCCAACTTGTCCAACCATATTTGATTTTGGCATGAAGAATACATACATATGAGTCCAAACATGTTTGATAAGAGCCACCAAAATCTCTGAGAGATGTCTAAAAAATCTACTCACTTGTACATTAAAGGTCCATGGCCCGATCGCTAATAGCCTCGTCCCCAGGGACCCCAGATTTTACCGGAAGTGGTCAAAAATTTTGGTATCAGAAGAAATTTACTATTTTTCTCATTTACCCTGTGAAATCTTAGGGCTAAAGGATGTTTTGGTTTGGATGTTATGAGCGAAAATGTGCCCCTTTTGGTCGACCAATATTAATTTTACACTTACTCTTTGGGGATTGCAAAATCACATGTTTTGCTCTCACATCAAAACGAGTTGAAATATCGACGCAAAACTTTGCAGATGGGGTTTTGGGCTGAAGGCCATTCTATAAAGATGGAAAACTTATAGACTTAAATCGGGCCATCCCCCTTTAAATTCAGGTTTGTAGATAAAGTGTTAAAACTATACAGCAATAGCAGGTGGTCCCTGATGAGATCAAAGATCGCCATGTGGGATTTAAAGTTGTTTACAGCTCTGTCTGCTTGAAATATTATCATAAAAAAAAGAATGTAATGGAATACTGCAGAAGTGTGCCCCAGGAAGCTTGTCTGTTTGCCTATTTGTACTTTGATGTGTGATTGTATTTTGGTCTCATAATAGCCCAAGACATAAGATGGTCTGACGATGCTCAGGCAGTGGCAGCCAAGAAATCCCAAATTTAGACATCATCACTGGTTTAACTCTGAAAGCTAAAATCTTGAGAAAAAACAATTGAATTTTAATATGTATCAAGCAATATTTTCTCAAGCATGTCAGATGTACAACATCTAGAACTGGCTGGATGCAGAACACCCTTCACTGTCAGTTTTTATTCTATATTCTATCATTTGCTTCTTATCCTAGTGTAGCTGGTCATTTTTCTAAGAACCAAAACATCTATTATTGTCAAAATAGGGTAAACCATCTGATTATCTAATACTAAACATGTTGCTTTATTATAATCCATTAGTAAAGTGTTGTTGAGTTTGAATTAGAACCTTCAAAACATATCCAGATTATTACCATAACATGTATAACTATAAAATATTTTTTTCAGGTTTACCCCTGTGAATTCTTTAAAGGGATTAGCAGCGATTTGCTAATCCGAAACATCGAAAAAATCATCAAAATTCATATTTTTATATTTTTGTTACTGGCATGGATATGCGAACATAACCTGCAAGTGGTTGGCTTGAAATCCGTCTATTAAAGACAAGGCAGTACTTTTTATCTGATTCTGTAATTTCTATACGTGCGTATCAAAATTCCGACTTGAGATCAAAAAAGCCTTACCCGCTGTACATCACAGATTTTCAGCGTGATATTGTGCACCATGATCAATACAGTTTGACCTCAAACACAAACATTATTGATCTTTGGTTACTTTGTACTGGTGTAAACCGCAATCAGCTGTTTAGTGCAGATTTTGAGATGCCGTCGCTGTATGTCTATTTGCGGGAGACGGTATGACAAATATCCTCAAATACTTCATTTCTTTCACTATTTGGTGGTTTGTTTCAACATTAAAGCAGTTATATGGAATTGTACACACTTATCCCTGATTAATAAGTTTAAAAAAATGCATTTCCACTTTTTTCGATTCTCTCGCATTATCGCTGCTAATCCCTTTAAATTGCACTTACATCCTATATTAGTTCCTAGTATCAACCAGGTATTTCCCGGTATTTCCCACGATTTTCCGGCTTTCACACTATTTCCTTCCCTGGGCAGGAAATACTAGTATTTCCTGGAAAATTGCTAACCCATCCAGAGGTACATTTCTGGGTGGCTCAATTTGGTCCACTATATTGACTATATAATTGTCATATTATATATTTTTGGCTAACCTACCACATTTGTGCCAACAGACCCTGATGTGCCGACAGAAAGTTAGACCTGGAGAGGGGCCGGGGGATTACCGGGCCCCTCTGGGTACGCCACCGTTTCTTTTGATAAACACTTCCACAATACTAATTAGGATGGATTCTTGAAACTAGTGTCTAAACTGTGTTTGAATTATCAAGTTAGACTAGGGAGTCACTCTCAAGTATAATCACAGTAAAATGGTAGTTGCAGTGCCCCACCCTTCTTCCAATATGCAAATAGAATTACAGGTGCCGTTGAGTTCTTGTTTTGTTTTTTTTAAATTGATTTACCAGTAAAAGTTTCGCATACTGTTTCTGAGCGTATCCTGAAATGAAGCCTAACATTCAGACAGTAAGTGTTACGTTCGAATCAACTCGTGTATTACCGGTATCCCAATTAAGGCATATATATTTGGGTGGGGATTGTTTGGATTTTATATCTATGTTTTGTAGGGTATTTCATAGTCATTAAGCCTCTATCAGTTAGCGGCACAAACATAATGGCTGGTATTCTGGAAAAAGGAGGAATAACAATTAGTCTTGGGTTTTAAACGGGTTAGTCCCTTACATGAGGGACCTTTTTTTCTTTCAAAAATACTGTGAAAGGTAACAAGGGTGAGAAAAATTCCTTATGGATGGGCGGGGCAGGGGGAGGGGGACGCACCATTCAGTGAGGAATTTTCTCACCCGGGGCAGCACATTTTGGAAGGAAAAATGGCCACTCATGTAGGACTAACCCTGGTTTTTAAACCCAGGACTCTAGAGTTAGTCTCTTTTCAGAATACCGACAAGTGAGGTTGTTATCAGACCTGTAAAACCTGGTAAAATTCAAAAAGGATATACCCATTCTTGCAGGGGGTTCCTCTGTTCATTTTTATCCATTTTATACATTACAAAAAGTCCAAACTAGTGGCATTGTTGTTTGGCTTCAAAAAAGCCATCAGACACCCCCTACTGCCACATTAAAATTTTCGGTGCGCCCATGCCTAGCAGCAGCCCACGTTAGCATCGGTACGCCCATTACTATCGCCACTGGCATCCTTGATCCTTTGCTCTTTTTGTGTCTCATTTGGGGCACCATGTTGAATTTTTATTGGTATAATATTTATACAAATTTTTTCCCCTTTATCGCCTATTTATTGGGGACATATATTTATATATCGACGCTGAGGATGTTTTGTACAACTACTGTTCATCGAGCTTTGGTGGATGACGTGCTGAGGGTTTTTTTGAAGATGATTTTCAAGATTGGAATTCGGAGGATTAGAATTCGGAAGTTCAGAATTTCGGGAAGGAAGAGTTCGGAATTCGGTAGATCAGAATTCGGAAGAGGTTGATATAAGTATTAGAGTATCCCTTCACATGGTTGACCCGCGAGCCTCAGGCCGTTTTCGCGTCGCTCGTACTGTGGGTATTAAGTGGGCTTATCCTTGGCCAGGTTTAGCCTCCCCCCTTTGTAAGTCACACAATTTTGACCGCCAGGGCATGTGGGGACATGTCCCTGTCTTGTGTCTTCTCCCTTGCATTAATTAGTATTTTCTCTTTCGCCCTTGTTATCGCTAACGGGTTTGCAACCATGTAATCTGTTTTTATCAGTGTATTTACAGGCTCGTGCCGATGAATCTCTATTCTTCTCAAGATTCAGGGGGGGTTGCCCCCTGCGTGTCTTGTCTCGTCCGTCTTGTCCCCTTGGCCTTATCCTATTATAACATTTGGATAATCCAGGGTTCTCGGCACGGGTTTAAGTACTGTACAGACCTTGGCCCAATAAAAACTATACAATTTTCAAATTTAAAAATCTAAAAAAATATAAAAAACTGCATTTTGACAGATATTTTGACTTATTTGTTAGACAAGATCCTAGGCTAAATCCGCGCTTGTTATTCCATCCAATTGATGGGACCCTAAACTAGAAGATAGTGTGTTTTGTGTGTGAGTTGTGGTGTGACCACAAAGGATAAATACCACTTTGGGCCAGTTTCACTGAAGGTGTCAAGAAGAAAAAACTAGGTATAAGGCATGTTAGCATCATTTGGAATTAAAACCCTTTTAAAAACAAAAAGGATATGTACCAGATCAGAAGCAGAGGATGTATTATCATGCATGAAACTAATCACTATATTATTTTTCAGTGAAGCACCAGAAATATTATGGTGTGGGTGAAATGAGGGTAACTCGCTTTTACGCCGGACATATCATGACTGAATTCCATTTTAAATTGGGGAATTTGACTGCCTGAACTAATGTAACAGTCTACAAGTCGGATGAGGGATGGACACGCTCTAGGTGGGGGAGGACAATTACCCTCCCCTATTCCCCAACTGCCTCCAGGATGGCCAGGGAGGCGTATGATGAAAAAAAAAAACAGTGTTCAACAAGAGCAATAAAGGAAAATGATGGTTGTGTTCAAAGCTCTCAGTTTACTTTCACAAAGGGGTTTTTATGGCTCTATACTTCTGCTGAAACCTGGTAGAGTAGTAGTAAAGCTGAGACAACAAGACTGTTTGGGAATTGAAATTTCCCAATGCACATGTATTTAGTAGTAATTGCGACATTTTTTTTGTAAACGTATTAAATTATGTTATATTATCAAAGCAGCACTTTATCCTTCTTTTTATTTTAATTTTCAATAAAGAATGTCTCAAGGTGTGATTCTCAATGGGGAACTTTGTGATAGCAGATCGCCGAAAATGGCCCAACAGGTTTTTAACTGTATCAGATAATTAGCCATAACTCCTGAACGAGACCCCCAAATTACACCAACTAAAAATCCCTGAAAGCTGAAACACTCTTAAACAGACTCAGTATAACTCCAGTTGTGATTGTTGAAATGAACTTAATTTTTTTGGCCAAAAAATGAATCTTTGATTGTTTAGTTTTTTTTGGGACAGTAGGTATATAAACATCGCCCCACCTGGAATGTTTCCGTCTTAGTTTTGATGTTGCAGAAAGAGGTCTTCTACCGTGCCCACTCCGCAGATATATTGGATGTAAGGAGTTCCTTTGAAGACAAGACAAGAATCCTCGTGAACTGTTGTGAAGTCGCTTGTTATGTTTCAAGAGAAGGACCTGGATATTATACACAGTATGGTCAGAAGAATTGGAAATCCAGAAAAGTATTTGGACGATTTGGATGTGTATATGGATGGAGAAAGACAAGATGATTAAAGGCCAAGGCTACACAGCTCCATCTCAGTCCAGGGATTCCCCTCCGGGTCAGCGACCAGCGATTACGGACTCTACCCAAATATTTCTCCAATCCCAGAGCAATCAGATTCTACCTTTGATTTAGTCTCCAGGCGCGACTACTACCGTGGTGCAGAGGGCTACAATAACAGTTTATAGGGCAATTTCGCCCAGCCACACTATATTCTTATGAAAGAAAAGGCTATGATTGATGTTGGTGAATCAGGAGTGGATTAAGTGAATACTTTCGATTGGCTAATCTATCCACTCATTCCATTCATATAGTGAATTGGAAGATTATCAGGTTGAGTAGTCCGCGATTTTGCCGCCACCTCTACAAGTTTAAAGATAATCAAACATGGCGTATTTGGCCGGTGGTACCGGTAAACAGCCGACGGCTATATACACTTGAGTTATCCAGTTGCGAATCAATGTATTCAACTTTGAGATACTTGGCCTCGATCCGATGATGATTCTCAATACATGAGCAGTGGCTGTCACATTTCTCCGTAGAGTAATAGAATAACCCCGCTATCAATGGGCATCAGTGGTTGATGCTAGATGATAGGTTGAGGTTCAAGAAACAGCAGGTATTTCGGGTTTTTTTAGCAGTCAATAGCGCCCATCGGCCATTGTTTGTAAGACTTTTAGTTGATAGAGAAATTGCGACAAATCATGGGGTACCGGTGGTTAACCCGTAAGACCGGAGGAGGCTTTTGTGGTTGGTCATAGCATGTGTGATGATTGTTATGGATAAATTAATGAGTGTCAGATTATTCTAGAGTCGGTTCTACTACTTGACGACCGTGATTCACGTCCCGTGGGTTTTTAACTCGGTTTTCGATTAACTTGCAAGGACACCGCCGCTGCTTTATGTTAAAGGGATTTTTTGGATAAATCTTCTGGAACATCTATAAGAAAATCCTGAATATGACGTCAGATGGTTGCATGGTCATGGAGTATTCCTTGCGAAGAAGCACCATTTTCAGCAAATCTCTCGAAGCAGTAGAAGTAGTAGACGATTTAAGGAAGCCGCCCGTTGATTTTTTACGGGCCCCTATCGTTTTGCCACAAAGCCCATGATTAGTCTTCCACACCAATTGAAAGATGATCGGTGGGTTAGTCAGTTCTGGCCTGCTAGGAAAGGACTATCGCGTTTACTTTTAACCAGTGAAATTTAAAAAACACAAGCTTTAATTTAACGTTTTCCTTTAAAATGTATAAATTATCAAAAATGGCATACATTTATGCCAATTGTTATAAAAATGAGCCTTGCGGATTTCTTGGCAGAAAATATAGTTTTTAAAAAATAAAATTAGGAAACTCTGCATCATACAAAGACAGAAGCGCTACCGGTAAATTAAAAAGTGCGTAGATTGCTGAACCGCCGCATTAGTGGGTTTCGAAACACTGATCTCTATACAATGGATTGGAAACCTGGGCTTCGTATTGAAGCACTGATGGCCAAATTGGTCATCCAAAAAAGAAAAGAGCCCAAGCAGGCGGTTAAGTACCGGTCATTTATACAAATTGTTTCCCATTTGAAATGTGGATAAGCAGGATACCAGAATCAAGCCAATTCAGTGTAGCTCATTGTATTGCGCGTATGGGCGGATGGCATTTGTATCTAAACGTGCAAACCAGGATATTTTTACAAAAATTCTTTTAAACAGGTTGTCCCTGGAATGGTATTGTGTTCGGTACGACCGAGATGCCAGCCACCCGTGCTACCATTCATCTAATATACATTACTTTTGTGTAGCCCCAATCATTGTATTAGAGATCAGTTGGTTACAGTGACGGGGATGCGCTTAATAAAACTAAAATTACGCGACCCCTTTTCAAAAATCCAATACCCAGTGCATTATTTGGAACAACGGTTAAATTAAATTTTAAAACTTTGTTAATCCATAAAAGGATATTCTAAAAACACCCTCTTACAGTTTTCCAGATTTCATGAGGTTTTTAAAAAGCGTAGTTTTTTTTGCAATTTCATAAAAATTCAAACGAACTTCGTCCTATCCTTTGTGTGCTCCACGAAGTTCAAAAGGATGATGCTTGCGGCAAACTTGCACGTGATATATTCGCGTATGGGATATATTTTTCGCTGGCTTCTGTTTCGGTATTGCATGCGGCGTTTGTGTAAATATACAGCAACAGGGAATAAACTGGTTAGCTGTTCCATGATCGTTGTAAGTTGTGTAGATTGGTCGGATATAATCTGGAATTTTTCGCAAGAGGAAGGGAAGGAATATTCTCCATATGGCCATGAAAACCATCTGATACGTTGTATTTAGGGATATTTCATAATATGTGCCGATAGATTTATACCAATAAAATCGCTTAATGACGGGTCATGAGTTAGTTATACAAGTAAATGAGTCTTTCTACGGTGATAGTGGAGTTAGATATGCTTTCAACACGAGTCAGAGCTTTCCTCCACGGTCTGAGGAAAGTTAGAGTTGTTGTCGATGCAGACGTGTTTATTCAAGAAGAGACTTAGTCTTACTCCGCCTATGTTTCAGGAAGTACAGTTGTTTACAGTCAACCTTGTCCGTCTGCGAAACCGATCGCCGGGGGCTGTGTTACGTGCGTTATTCTGTTGAAAGTGCTTTTACCGTTCTTCCGTCGAGCATACCGTCGGGCCGTAACCATTGTTCTCCGGATGTAAATGCTTCTACCTTTCTTCCGTAGAATCAACCGTTCTTTATCTAAGAAAAGGGTCCAACCATCGGGCCTTGTCTACCATCTTTAACCGGTCATTCATTCTCCGTATTCCTACCAGTATAGTCAAGCGTCTAGCCGTTCGTGTGCTTTCAGAAATGTTCCCCCTCCTCTTCCCGTTCATTCATTCTCGTACCCAGAACGGTGAAAATTCCGTGTTCTGTTCTTTAGACGCCGACTAGACTTTTCCAGAGGTTGTAGTTTAATATGCAAGTCTTCGGAGAGTTATTCCTGTATAGAGTTGGGACGTTCTCTACAGAGCAGATAGCTCTATCGTTAAGAATTCCTTTCTCCAATCCGCCTAGAGGGTTTCATTCGAGTCGCAAGAAAAGGAAAATTACACATCAAAGATTCTCCTAGCCCATATTTATGCAACGTTTGTAGAGGCTCCTTGGAGAGTCTTACACGGGGATCCCAAGTTCTAGGACAGAGGGGAATTTCTGGATTGAAGACATTAGTTAGACTCTTTTCCATATTCTGATACTAAAGATCCAGTTCGATTATGTTATTAGAAGGCAGTTCTACATCCGACGGGAACGTTCCTTTGACAACAATGACATAGCCTCTATTAGTCGGATCTTTATAAGGTTAAAGTTGAATGTTGTCTATGATTTTTCGAAATCAAGACGTATAAGACGTAAGATGATGATGATTTCTTCAATGTTAGTGTTAAGAAATCTATAGTTGCGGTAAAGTTATGTCTGCCTCCCAGGATGTGAGCGGAAAACTTAAGAGTTAAGTATGACGATATCTTTAGAAGAAACCTATCCGGAAGTGGTTTAATCTTCTCATGACTCATTTCTTATGATCATCACAAACTAATGAGCCTACTCAGGGACAGTCCTCTTCCTATTGCAGTTAAAGCTGAGATTTCTGAGACTACTCGACCACTATTGGCTAATGACTACTCCATCATTGCACTGTTTCGTCGATCGAAGTACTACCAGTTAGAGCGCACTGGTGAAGGTTGGGTAAAGATTCTGAATGTGATAGAGGATACCAAACTGTGAGGAGATTTCCAGATTGTGGTGTGCGGCCTTTTCCGATGTCGGCATCTTCTTGAAAGTAGTACTCTATTTCCAATGTTCCTGTTCCTGGATAGCGGGATCTGTTTTGGTTTCATGAGGTTTGAATTGTGATTCGACTATTCTTCAAGAATACTTAGTCTACAGTTTCTGCTCAAGCGCTAAACAGCACATTGAAACAGTTGGTGAAGCCTCATATTCCTGTGCTGATCTGGACAACAGGGAATATTTTGATGAGTTAAGAAGTCTGTTTGGAAAAGTTCTTCAAAAGACTCACTCCCCTTCTAGATGGATTCCTGAGTCTTCCAAACATGGAGGAAGATTTCGAGTTCTGCAAAGTCATTTGGTCCCACTCTGTGCTGGGATTAGATGGAAGTCTGATGAGAAAGAAGTCTTTACGTTAGCCGAGTCCATGCCCATTAGCTGGGGTTGAAGATGGCTCTTCTAGTTATCATATGGAATAGCACATGGGGAAAATTCAAGCAGAAGAGGACCATTTGCCCATCACTGGAGTTTGAAAGATGGTCTCTTTACGTATAATTGGGAGTAGATGGAGTAGATTCATTTGATGATGTAAGATGGTAATCTTCGCATTTGGTACAGACTTGCCGTGATGGTTTGAGTACATCGAGGGTAGACTTACTGTATAAAAAGTATCTTATGAGAGTTTGTGGAGCCTCTTGTGGAGCTGTCTTAAGGAAGCTATTGAGAGATGTTTAGTTTTCTATTGACAATTCTTCATCAAGTTCTGAAGGCCGTTTCAAAGTTTGCTCTCGGAGAGACAGAATGCTGTTTGATGCTTGAACCTACAGCCAAAGAGGTTCTCATTGAATTTCCTGAGATGGTAAGGATCTCTTTGAGGTCCGTGATCTAGCTTAGCTTCTCACGAAGAGGATCGTGTCATCAAGTGTAGATCAAGCTGTCAAGAAAATAACCACTTGGAGTCGAAGGTTTCTTCAGACCTTAAACTTTTGATTATGGCTTACACAGAGAAGGGCTTCTTCCACTTTTACTTATTCCTGCCAACAGAGGAAACAAGGGGTTCTTTTCGGAAAAGTCTCGATTGACGACTATTAAGAAGCAAATTCAACTATAGGGCTCCAGACAGTATAGAAGGATTCATTCTACTCCAGTCTTAGAGGGTCTGATGTGGCGCGAGTAAGTGAGTAAGGTTCAACTGATTCCTACCTACCTTTGACCCCAGTGGGGGGGCGTCTGAAGTTATTCCTCCCGGCGTAGCGGTCAATATCCTAAGCTCCATCTGTTCTTCTGCAGACTTTCTAGAAGGTTACCATTAAGAGTTTACATCGTCGCCGTATTTAGGGAAATTTGAAAGTCAGATTTTGTTCTACTCCTAGGCCAAAAGAGACTTCAGGCTATGATTCTAAGAATGAAGTGAAGAGTTATTAGGAAAAAGGAAATCTTTTTCCAATTCATAAATCTATGGAAGGTTCTACTTTCCTAGGATCCGAAGGAGGGAAAAAAGGAGATTCTCTAACCAATCTTCAACATACACTCCCGGGACCGATTTATTCGTCCGAGACTTCCAAATGTAAAACTCATTCGTGTTATCTAGGAGTGGTATGAGGGCTGAGCGGCAAACGTTAGACTTAAGGATTCTTCAATCCTTGTTCCCCGTTTTTCATCATAAACTACGGCTTCGCTTCCAATTCGAAAACCAGTCTTACCAGTTTAGAGTTCTGACATTCAGGTCTTTTACTGCCTCACCTTACCTTTACAAGATTAGTAGAAACAAGCGCATAAACATTGCAGAAGGAGGGGTATCTAGATATTCGTCTATTTCGCGACTGATTGATTGTAGCACAAACAAGCCAGTCTGATAGTTTGTTAACATTGGTTATAAGTGGTGCAGGAACTGGGTTCCATGACCTAACTTAAAGATTTCTAACCTCTTCCCGAGTCTGAAGATGGAGTTTCTTGGAGCAATCTAGATATGATGAATGAAATCAAAGCTTTTCCAACTGAGAGAGAATGACAGAATTTTTAGATTGCATCCTGCTCATTATGAAGGAAGTTCATCTCCAGCTCATCTCTGGTTCTGCTGCTTAGGATTGATGGCAAGCTTGGTAGCCCACGTTCTACCCTTTCTGCAGATGTGGTCGGTGTTCGGAACTTTTTCCAGCTAAACCTTCGGAGTTTCTACTAAAACTACTGTCAGGACCTATATCCCCAAGTCCTTTGAATACTAAGTTTGTGACGTAGTATTTCGATGGTTTAGCAACTCAAGGTCCTTAATGGTGGAAGGTAATTTCAAGAACGCCACACCCAAGCATATTTAGACAAGGAATTCTTCGACAGGTTAGAAAGCATGCATGATGAGGTCCCACAATTAAGGAGTGTGTTGGTCGAATATTAGAAGAAAGTTCCACTTATATGTACTAGAGTTGATAAAGCTATGTACACTTTAGCGATTTTCAAAGAGACGTTATTGGAAATCCGTGAAAATCAGATCAGATTATTCCACAGTAGTTGCCTACGTTAACCACAAGGAGGAACAAGTAAGATCTCCTATGTGTACTATGATTTGATAGCCACCTGTATCCATTTTTCACTTGGTGCCAGAATCATTTTATTACCCTGTAGGCGGAAAAATCTCCTGGAGTTATCAATATTTCGTAGACAGTTTTTCCAGGGGAAGGGAAAGTCAGATCAAATGATAGCTTACTCGGAATTCTACTGTGGATGTGCATTTCAACAGTCATATTTACAGGATGATTTTTCTAGGATTTACCAGGCCATAGTTGATCTGTTTGCAAGCATGACTATTTCAAACTCCCCACATACATTAATTGAAAAGGCTGAAAAATGTGGCCTGCGGACGAGAAGCTTGGGTGTGAGAAAGAGACTGCTTTATTATAAGTTGGGTCAATGATGCTAAAATTTCTGCAAAGTTTAGAATCAAGGTATGCAGGATGCTGCTTAAGCCCTTTTGGGCAAGTAAAGGTTTGGTTTAAGGCTGGTCGTTTATTAGAGGATCATCCGAGACGGGATTCTTGTAAGGCAAAACCTGCTGGTAAATAGGAAAAGCGATAGTGACCACTTATAGGATTTAAAATCGCAATTGAGCTGTGTAGCCTTCTCAAGCTCGCCTTCTAACGCAAAGGTTTTTCGGTGAGAACAGCTAGGGGAAGTGCCTCCTTGGCGCAGATGCTAGAAGGAAGGTCAACCAGCCATTATCTACTATTGTAGACTTCGACGCTTCTACTCTGGTGATGAAATTCTAAGTTGATCCAAATACAGCTTCTGTTGGCGAGGTGACTAAATCGGAATCGGATCTACGCATGTAAATCTCCAGCTGCTCGAATCTTCGTTTACATCACCCTCTGGCAAAAAAAATATTAAATTGAAGGAGGGGGCGCCTATCTATGTTGAGAACAGGACAAAAATAAGATATATATTTGTACCTAGGTTTGAGTAATACATAACAAACCGCCGGACTGTTTTGTCGGCAGTTTTTTTTTTAAAATTTTTAGGGTCGTACAGTCGCAAACTTTAATGCACGTACTCGGATTCGATGCAACGTTTCACGGATCGGCCCTTTCTTCGGAAATGGTAAGTTATTTATGGATGGTGATATAGCCAAAAACACAGTCACATCGATTTTAGACTGGCCTTACGTTCTTCCAGAGCTGCCTAGCGTTACTGGTGATCTTGAGAATAAACATCGGTGGCCAGTCGAGAGCACTTCGAGATTTTTAACTCCTCGTCCATTCTTAAGAAATCTATGGATTCCTCACATTCTCTGACCAACGTTTCATCAAACTACCCCTTAAACATGCAGCAACAACATTATCACGCTGGGTCACTTTCCCCGATCATTCTCTGAAGCATTTTAAAGTGAAAGCTCGATCACTGGTCTAGTAAATCGCAATTAACCCGCATTGCTTATGACATTGAAGTTAGGCCAACATCTCGGGTTTTCACTTAGGATGTAACATTTAATGGCATTATGGAAAGCAGCAGGATTGAGGAGCATACAACGTTCCAGAATGATTGTATGAAAGAAGTCCTTAATAGTTTTTAAAATTGTGACCAAACCAGACTGTCAGCAAGCAGCAGGGTAGAGGAGGGATGCTTAAGCATCATTACCATTAGCTCATAAGTGAGGAATGCGGTATAATTTTATACAATTGTAATGCTTCGACTATAGCTTGCCGTAAAGTTATGTCTGCCTCCCATGATTGTGAGCGGAAACTTAAGAGTTATGTATGACGATAGCTTTAGAAGTAACCTATCCGGAAGTTGTTTTCTTCTTCTCATTAACTCATTTCTTATGATTCATCAACTATGAGCCTACCTCAGGGACAGCTCCTTCTTCCTACTTGGCTCAAGCTGAGATTTCTGAGACTACTCAACCACTATGGCTAATGCTAACTCCACCTCAATTTCACTTTCGTCGAAGTACTACCAGTTTACAGCGCACTGGTGAAAGTTTGGTAAAGATTCTGATTTGGTGATAGGATACCAACTGTGAGAGATTTCCCAGATTTGTGTGTTGCGCCTTATTCCGATGTCGGCGTGCTTCTTGAAAAAACCTATTTCCTAATGTTTCCTGTTCTGCTCGTCGGCGGTTTTGGTTCATCGAGGGTTGAAATGTGATTCGACTATTCTTACTTAGTCTACAGTTTCTGCTTCAGCTTCTAAACATCACATGAAACAGTTGGTGAAGCCTCTTATTCCTGTGCTGATCTGGACATACTATTGATGAGTTCAGAAGTCCTGTTTGGAAAAGTTATCAAAAGCTCCTCCCCTCTCAGATGGAATTTCCGAGCCTTCCATACATGTGAGGATGATTTCGAGTTCTTCAAAGTCCCTTTGGTTCCCACTCTTTGCTTGGATTAGATGAAGTCTGACTTTACGTTAGCCGAGTTGGGGTTGAAGATGGTTCTTCTATTACATATGGAAAGATCCCATGGGGAAAATTCAGCAGTACCATGCCCATCATCTGGAGTTGAAGATGGTTCTTTTACGTATAATATGGAGTAGATGGAGTAGAATCATTGAATGAATGTAGAGGGTAATCTTCGACATTTGTTAACAGATTTGCCCGTGAGGTTTAGTACATCGATTGTTAGCCTTACTGTCCTAAAAGGTCTCTTATGAGCAGTTGGGTTGGAGCCTCTTTTGGACTTTCTTAAGAAGCTTTGAAGATGTTCGTTTTCTATGACAGATCTTCATCAAGTTCCTGCATAGCTTTTCCAAAGTTTGTCTCGGAAGACAGACTGCTGTTGATGCTTTGAACCTTACAGCCAAGAGTTCTCTTGAATTCTCCTGAGATAAGGATCTCTTTGGAGGTCAGTGATCGAGCTTAGCTTCTCAAGAAGAGGATCGTGTCAAGCTGTATATCAGCTGTCAATAAAATAACCACTTGGATTCGAAGGTTTCTTCAGACTTAAACTTTTTGATTAGCTACCAGAGAAGCTTCCCTTTTACTATATTCCTGCCACCAGAGAACAGAGGTTCTTTTCCGAAGTCGATTTACGACTAATAAGGCAGCAAATCCAGCTATAGAGGCTCCAGACAGTATATAAGTTATTCCTTCTACTCCCGTCTTAGAGCGTCTGATGTGCGCATGTAAGTGATGAAGGTTCAACTGATCCTACCTACCTCTGACCCCATGGGTGCGTCGTAAAGCTTTCTTCCCGGCGTAGCGGTCAATATCCTAAGATCATCGTGTTCTGAAGACTTTCTCAGAAGGTTACCATGCATAGTTTACCACTCGTCCGACGATGAAAGTCCGATTTTGTTCTCTCTATGCCAAAAGAGACTCAAAGGCTATGATTCTATAATGAAGTGAAGGATTTATTTAGGAAAAGGAAAATCTTGTTCCAATTGATAAATCTATGGAAGTCTCTCTCCTAGATCCGAAGGAAACAGAAGATCTCTAACCAATCTTCAACTCACACTCCCTGTAAAGATTTTTTCGTCCGAGACTTCAAAATGAAAACTCATTCAGGTGTTATCTAGGAGTTGTTTAGGGCTGTTTCGGCACAACGTTAGACCTAAGGATTCTTACAATCCTTGTTCCCGTTTTTCATCATAAACTATGGTTCGCTTTCCACTTCGACAACCCCGTCTTACCAGTTTTCTAGTTCTGACATTCGGTCCTTTCACTGCTTCCTACTGCTCCCCTTACCTTTACAAGATTAGTAAAACAGCGGCATCACTCTGAGAAGGAGGGTATCCAGATATTCGTCTATTTCGACTACTGCTTGATTGTAGCAACCAAACACGTCCAGTCCTGATAGGTTGTTAACATTGGTTCTAAAGATGTTGAAGAAACTGGGTTCCATGACTAACTTAAAGATTTCTAACCGCTTCCCGAGTCTGAAGCTGGAGTTTCTTGGATCAACTTGATCTGAATTGAAATCAAAGCTTTTCCAACTGAAGAGAGAATGGCAGATTTTTAGATTGCATCCTTCTCATTATGAAGAAGTTCATCTCCATCTCCTCTAATGGTTCTGCTGCTTAGGATTGAAGGCAAGCTTGGTACGGTCTACCCTTCTGCAGATTGTGGTCGAACTTTTTCCAGCTACACCTTCGGCGTTTTCTACTAAGACTACTGTCAGGAACCTATTCACCCAGTCCTTGAATACTAATTTTGTGAAGTATTTCCGATGGTTTAGGCAACTCTAAGGTCCTTATGGTGGGAATGTAATGTTCCAGAACCTTCCACACCCAGTCATATTTACGACAGATTCCTCGACAAGTTAGAAAGCATGCATGAGTTCCCACAAATTAAGGAGTGTGGTCGAATACTATAAGAAAGCTCCACTTATATGTACTAGAGTTGTAACCTATGTTACACTTTAGGCGATTCAAGAGACGTTATCTGGGAATTCGGTGAAAATCAGATCAATTTATTCCACTGTATTTGCCTACCGTTAAAAAACCCACCAAGGCGGACAAGAGTATCCTCTCTCATGTGTACAATGATTATCCGCCACCTCACTTGGTGCCAGAATTCATTTTATACCCTGAAGGCCGGACATCTCCCTGGAGTTTTCAACTATTTCGTAGACATTTTTTCCAGGGGAAGTCAGCCAAAATGATATAGCTTTACTCGGACTCTACTGTGGAGTGGCATTATATTTACCAGATGATTTCTAGATTACACAGGCAATAGTCCGATCTGTTTGCAATCATGACTATTTCAAAACTCCCACCACATAGCTGAAAGTATGAAAAATGTGGCTGGCGGACTAGAAAGCTGGGTGAGTAGACGCTTTATTATACGTTGGTCAATGTGATTTGCGAATTTCTGACAAAGTTTTTAGGAAATCAGGTCATGCAGGATGCTGCTATAGCCCCTTTTTTGGCACGTAGGTTGGTTTTAAGGCTGGTGTTCGTTTATTAGAGGATCATCCGAGACGGATTCATTGTAAAGCAAACCTGCTGGTAAATAGAAAATCGATGTGACACTTCTAGGAATAAAATCTCTATAATCTGACTGTGTAGCCCTTTCTCAGCTCGCCTTCCTAATGCAAGGATTTTTCTGTAAAGCTGGCCTCCTTTGCAGCAATGCTGAAGAAGTCAACCATCCATTATCTCTATATATGCTTCGACGCTTTCTTAACGTCTGGTGATGAAATTCTAAGTTGATCCACATACAGCTTCTGTTGGCAACGTGACTAATTCGGACTCGGATCTAGCGTGTACATCTCCAATCCTGCTCGAATCATCCGTGTACATCACCCACCCTCTGGCAAAAAATATTAAAATGAAAGAGGGGCGCCATGTATGTTTTGAGAACAGACACAAATAAATAATATCTTATTGTCTATGTTTTGAGAATCATAACACCGCCGGACTGTTTTGTCGGCAGTTTAAAAACGTTTTAGGGTCGTACAGTCGCCCACTGAATGCAAGTACTCGGATTCGATGCAACGTTTTCACGGATCGCCTCTTTCTTCGGAAATGGTAAAAGTTATTTCTGGATTTATACTAGCCCAAACAACATCACTCGATTTTATACCTCGGCCTACTGTTCTTCCAGAGCTTCCTAGGGTTACTGGTGATCCTGAGATCAACACGGTGTCAGTGGGAGCATTTCGAGATTTTTACCTCCCCTCTACCTTCTTAAGAAAATCTATGGATTCCTCAATTTCTGACCAACTTTTTCATCACTTACCTTAAACCTGCAGCAAAGCAACATTATCACGCTGTGTCACTTTCCTCGATCATCTCTGACGCTTTTAAAGTGAAACCTCGTCACTGGTCAGTAACACGCCATTAACACCCCCCGCTGCCTTATAACATTTGAAGTTAGGCAACAACTCAGGTTTTTCACTTAGGAGTTAAAATTACTGGCATTATGGAAGCAGCAGGTTGGAGGACGCATACAACGTTCCAGAAAGTTTGTATGAAAGACGTCCTTATCTGTAGTCCCTAGTCATAGGATAAGTCTGAGCGGTCTGTTAAAAAACGTGCTTAGTGTTCAGAGTTATTTCTGTACAATTGTTTAGTTGTATAAACAAAGCGTATATATAATATGAATATCTATTATATATATAACTATATATATGATATAATATATATATATATATATTATTATATATATATATATAATATATATATTAGTACAGTCTGTGTTCACCAGAGTGGTGTTTTGGCGGCTCTTGTGTTCTTTTGCGGGTAGCGTATCGCAAATAACAAACAGTGGGCACGAACCCCACAGCCCTCCTGTGCTCATCTTGCGGCGAGATCATCCCAACTAGTCCTCGCACTTTTGTACAGTCGCCCGACGGGTGCTTCTTGGGCTCCGGCCTCGGCCGTCTTCAGGTAAGCCTCTTGGTGTAAGTTCTGGTGTTGCTAGCGACGGCTCCTCCCGCGAGGGCGGGGTAGTCACTTAGCGTGGGGGCTACGGTCATGGTCCCTGTCGCACGTTCCCAAGGGGTTACGTTGGGGGCTTCAGATACCAATCGGTTACGCGGGCGTTTATCGTGAGACGTAAGCGGGTGGGGGCAGGGACTTTACTAGCGGAATTCCTTCGGGATTAGTTAAGACGGTGGTTCTGGCGGGGGGTAGCCCGACGCTGGGTGTGAAACAGCGTGCTCCCCGTCAGGAAGGGTTTCTAGCGATTCCTCCGAGGGGGGAGGAAACGATGATTCCCATCCGAGCGGCGGCACCTCCCGCGGTTTCTACTCGAGTAGATTTAGCGGGGGTGGCAAGTGTGGATACGGGCGGAGTTACGCGGGAAACTCGGACTGTTTCACGGCACCGACGACCACGGTTTCTGGGAGCTATTCCTACGACTGGAATAGCTGCGTATGCACTGCGGGTGTGGTGTCTGCTGATCAGGGTGGCCTTGGGATGTCTAGACAGCCGCTAGAAAGGCCCGGTCATGCTTCTAGCGCCCAGGACAATGGGTCCATTGATCGGTTCAGACACTATTCAACCTCGGGACAATGGGCTTTAAACGGCTCAAGGATTCATTATCCTCAGTCCCGCCGGCTTGGCCAGGGTCTTTAGTGCGTGGTAATCCACCTGTATCGGCCGCTACTGGGCTACTCTTCATAAACCTCTCGCTTGCCTCCCATTATTGGGCTCATCCTGGCAACAAGGTGGGGGGGAGTGAGTGCTGCCTCGCCTTATGGGATGTGGCCACCTGGCATGATGCCTACCTTGAGTGGGCATGTGTTGCCGGGGATGCCAGTACCTGGGGTGTTGCCTGGTTATTATCAGGTACCTTCGGGTTTTCCCTACATACACGCAGCCATCGCCGTGTGTATGGGCGGGTGGTAGTGCTTTGCCACCCAGCCAGATGGCCTATAGCCATGCACAGGCTGGGGGTCAGGCATGCGGGGTACTCATGCTAGTTCACCGGGGGTTCAGATTACTTCTGACCTAGTTGTGAGCGCGGGTGGTATTCCCCCTGCGGCTTCCGCAGTCAGGGCCTGCCTACTCCACCCTCGGTGGGGTTGCAGGCTTCTCAGTCGGAACCTGGCCAGACGGAGTCGGGACGGGTCAGAGTCGGATTCGTCGGGCAAGGAGTATGTTACTGTGGGACCCGGGTGGCTCAGTGGCTTCCGTTCCATCTTCACAGGAGCAAAACCCAAGGTGATTCTTCTAATTCTTTTCATCGGATTACCAGTTATCCTGCAAGGCTATGGCCCAAGTCCTTTGGCCTTGCTGTGGATGCGGGGGGCGGGAGTCCGGGATACTCCGTCTTTGGGATTGGAGGGTTGATTGGAATCAGAAGTCTTCATCTGCGGGGCCAGCTTTGTCTTTCCCTCGACTTGCGTAGCATTTGGGATGCCATTGATTCTCCGGAAGGGACGCGGGTTCCTCGCTCGGGGAGATCATACGGTAGATTTTTGAGGGTTTTTTTGGGATGAGGCGGACTCACTAGTCTGATTCGCGTCCCTTCATAGGATCCCGAAACGGCACCGCTTACCTACAGGCTGGCAAGTCATCGACCATCGGCGTTACTCTCCCTTCTGGGGAAGAAGATCTAAAGGCTATTGGATGGTCGCGTTCGCGAATCCATTCGCGCATTTCTTCTGCTCATCTCAAAATATATAGATGGGCTCTTGAGGGATGAGGGGCTTAGCGGTGATCATCCAGCCCTAGCGGTTGCGAACGAACTTTTGGCGGTGCTGTCGTTCTTCCAGCCATGTTCAGTGGGTCGATGTCGCATTGCGATGAAACGGGTGTCTTTGCCAGCGTGAAAATGTTTCGCTTTTTTTAACGTTTCAGCCTTCAACAAGCACCTTAGTGCGGACCTTGTGAAAACTCCCGCGGCCCACCCAGTCACAGTCTAATCTGTTTGGTGTTGCCTTCGCTTTGTGTGAGCAGCGGTGCTGACGTCACGAAAGCGAGCAAGCCATCTCCGAGAAGCAGCAAAGAGCTGTCTTCGACGGGGGAGAGGGGGGGGAAGGGCAAGAAGAAGCGCAAGAAGGACAAGAAGGATAAGTCTAACCCTCTCTAAACCTCATGCTGCTCTTCGGCTCGGCTTCTACCACCAAGCCGGCTGTCACTCCTTCACCTGCTGATCAGGGGCAAGGGTGTGAAGAGACCCCCGGCGACTTCTGGCTCAGTCTGGCCGAAAAGGGCAAGCGCCCGAGGCTCAGCAGAAGCAGAAGTCAACCTGAGGTTTTTGCAGCGGCAGCGTGGTCCACGACCTTGTCGTAGTTGGGATCAGCCATTGGTGTCATTACCGCCAGTGGGCAGCTCTTTGATTGAAAACGCCCGGGTGTGCGCTCGTGGACAGATATTCAAACCGGACGAGTGGGTCAGGAGCGTGGTTCGTCGGGGTACCGACCGAGAATCACAGGCTCCGCCCCCATCTATCCCTCATCCGATGGACACAGTGCTACCGCTGTGTCCGCGTTCAGAGACAGGTCCTTCTTGCCGAGGTTTGAAGGAGCTCCTGAGGAAAGAGGCAATAATCCCGGTTTATTTCAAGGGGCTTCTGGTCGAGTTTCTTTCTCGCACCGAAAAGAATACGGAGATTTGGCGTCCAATAATGAATCTCAAAACCGCTGAACAAGGTTTATTCCGCCGAAGAGGTTCGTATGGAGACTCTAGCCTCTGTCCTCAAGTGTCATATCAAGGGGCTTGGGCAACTTCTACTCGAATTGAAGAAGCTTATTCTGCACGTTCCCATAAGCTCTTTCCGATCGCAAATGGCTCCGTTTTCTGGGTGCAGGGCAGGAATACCAGTTTCAAGTGCCTGGCCCTTCGGTGTAGACGGCTCCTGGGTTTTTTACCCGCCGTCGTTCAAGCTGGGGGCGTACCTCAGACGAAGGGGAGTGAAATCAGTATGTACCGACGATGTGATCCATTCGACTACTCGAGATTCTGCTGTTCGGGATACTGAGTTGTTGATTCGACACGGTGTTCCAGTCTGGGCTTCATGTCAACCACAAGAAGTTCAACTTTGTTCCTTCTCAAACCCTCTGTCCTGGGTGCGATAGTGGAGGCTGGTCCGCGCGGCTGGCCTTTCCTTCACCAGAGCGGGTGTTGAACACCCTGCAGTGTGCCACGCTTCTGAGCGAGTGGTGTTCAGTCGCGCCGGCAAGCGCATGGCTCAAAGGTGTTGGGTGTTTTAATGGCCAGCCTAGTGACCTAGTTCCGTATTGCCGTTTCATATGCGAGCGATTACAACCTACAAATCTTCTAGCACCTTACAGGCAAGTCGTCATTCTCGTCTCACATCGGTGATCCGATGACTCAACTCATCAGGGACAAGCTCACTTGGTGGAAGCACCGCCCCAACCTCGAGGTGGGGATGAAGTTTCCGGCTCGTCCTTCAGCGCACGTCTTGACGACGGCCGCTTCGAAGGGAGGGCTGGGGGGCTCACTTCGGGCGGTCTTCGGCGAGTGGTCTCCGAGCGAAGAGACCTTTTCACATCAACATGCCGAGCTCTGGGCGGTTGTTCCTGCTCTTCAGATCTCTTGTGAACCAAGTTGAGGGGCGTTTGCCAGGTCACCAATCCAGCGGACAACTCCACGGTCGTGGCCTATGTCAACAAGCAGGGCGGAAACAGCGTTCCCCTCCGCATTTGTCTTCAACCTCAAACTTTATAGAGTGGGTCGCAGCGGAAGGCAATTCTGCTGTCAAAGCGATCCATATCACCGGGACATCGAACGTCCTAGCGGACAGCCTCTCACAGGGCAAGGGTCGGCGGGACGGGACTGTCCGAATGGTCTCTGTCTCCTCAGGTAGTTCAGACGGTGTTTCACAGACTGTTTCATCCGTCAATCGACTGTTCGCCTCGAGGCGTCAACCGGCAATCTTCGGTTTATTGCTCTAGCCGAGCGGACGACGGAGCGTTTGCAATAGACGCTCTGTCGATAAGCTGGGAGGGCATGACAGCATACGCTTTTCCGCCGATATCGATCCTTCATCAAAAGTCATCGGAAAGATCGAATACGCGAACGGTGCGACATCCTTTTAGTCGCGCCGTTCTGGCCTAAACATCTGTGGTTTCGGCTGATGGTATTTAGACTGCTGGTAGGGCGGCACTGGCTTCTCCTCAGTTACCGGATCTAATCAGGGTGCCAGACGGGGGAGACAGTCCACCACTCCGCGAACACCTGTCGTTGACTGTGTGGCCGCTGAAGGAGACGCTGTGAAAAGGGCAGATTTAGATGAGGTCTGCATGCTTGCCGCCCGTGGTAGAATGAACTCAAAACACTCAAAGTTTACTCTGGGCGTCTTGGTTCCTACTACCGATGTGCGTGAGAGAAGTATCTCTCCCACTCGCGCCCCTATAGCGGCCGTTGCGGACTTCTCACGGACAGATTCGATGGATTAGAGGCTGCGATTCATGAAGGCTCTCCGGCCCGAGGTACGCGCTTAAAAACAATGACACGATACGTCAACCTGGAGGGATACAAACTCGCCATCCTGTGCCAGATTGTTCCTTCGTTGGGATCTGAATTTGGTAGGGAATTTATTCAAAGCAGCCCATTCGAGCCGATGAAGCACGCGACTTGAGAGAGATCTCTCTGAAGACGCTGTTTCTTATAGCCATGGCTCAGGGCGCCGTGCTAGAAATCCACATTGCTGCGTGTCCCTTTTGACTTTTGTCTGGCGCGGACTGGCCGCAACCCTTTATTAAACCTGGTTTTTGGGGGGGGGCCCAAGAATATGAACGCCCATCATTTTACTGCCAACCCGATCTTTCTCCATGAGGGATGAGCATGGGATCATCTGTGGAGGATCGTGTACTTTGTCGGTGTGCTACGCGTTTTTGCGCTACTATCTGCAAAGAACACAGCCAATCGGGGAGCCGCGGGGTAAGCTTTTTTTCTGACTTTCGCGTCTCCGCACAAAGCGGCAGCGAAGGCCACTCTGGCACGATGGATCGTCTCGGTGTGGGTGCTTGAATTGATTGGAAAAGGCGAATGCCGTTGCAGAGGGCAGTCACGTCACTGCTCATTCTACACGGTTGATTGCGAGCTCTACAGCTTTCGCACGTGGTTTCGCTCGAGAGAAATCGTGTCAGACGTTTCCTTGCCAGATGCGACGACTTTTCCTCAATCTTTCTCGGGACGTTCACAGTCAGGAACAAAGAGCTAGCGCACATTTTGCTGGCATCGGTCTTAAGGAATACGCATGCTAAAATCCAGCAAACACTAGGTAAGTTAATCGGTAGTAACGTATTTTATAGTTTTGCCTCCTTCGGGGGGAAACAGAAAAGTTGTTCGCGATTGGGATATCAGCTTTCCCGGGTGTCCTCGCTCCTCAGGTGATATGGACACTTGTTAACAACAGTGTAAATTCGCGGATCCGATCGACTGTTTGGTATGTAACATTCATTTGTTCGGGATCGGGAATAAATTTTCACGCTAAACTGTTCGGTCCTGAACTCTTGGTAAAATGTATTGCTCCTGTACCTCCGTCCACTGTCTGTGCCAGTCTGATGTTGATTGAATGTATACATCAACATTGGAGTTAGGTAAGGAATCATCGTAATTAAATATGTCTCAAAACAGAAGTGTTTTAAAATATTATAGATGAGGTTTGATTACCTGTTCCAATGTTGTTGCCCGGACCCGACCCCCCTACAATGAGCAATCGGTGATTTGGGGCGCCAGGTCTTAAAAAAAAAAAAGCGGGCGAGGGAGTCATAGGTGTTGCCAATCGTCAAATCATGACGTATTAGTGTTAGGGGACCGGTCAGTTTATTAGTGTGTAGTTTTTTTGGGATTTCTTGCATCTGCCGTGGGATCAATTGTAATACATCAAATTGGGACATTGTAAGCAAAAACCTAATCTATAAATATGAAAAACACTTCTGTTTTGAGACAAGATTTGGAAAATTTTACCAAAAAACAGTTGACATTGAAGGCTTGACGGTGATAATATCAATATCAATATTAATCTATTGCAAAGGGAAAGTGGTTATACTAAAAGCTGCATTGAATTTCATTGATGTCACATCTGTAGTAAGACGCGTGTATGTAGAGGAACCCGGTGGCCGACGTGTACAGCAGTAGGCACAATGTGGAGACAAGGGTGGGACTCGCTGATAGGACATGCAGCTGTCCACATGAAAACCTCTTGGAAAAAAAAAAACCTGGAGAATCTTTGCCACGCAGTGGTTAAAAGTAAAGCTTGCAACAGACCTTGTGAAGTGGGAGTATGGGTAAGCTGATAGAACATATCCAAATCTGCCACATACAAATTGGGAGTTTTTAATAGATGATTGGAAGGGTTGTTATGGTTTTTACAGGGGCCAATATTTGAAAACTGTCTTGATTGTGTAAAATGTATACCAATGGTTAGGTCTAGTCCCACTGATTAAAAAATGTACATCGCCTGATCTACGGAGAACATTACACTAAATTGTTCAAGTTCTTTTTACTGGGTAGATAACCCATTTATTGCACGACTGATGCTACAAAAAATGTGGACTCCGGTACAAAGGGCTTAACCAAGGGCTGCAATGAAGAGGGGTAAATCCAAATTAGAATTGATATCTGCTTGTTGTAAAGTTATAAAACCTCTCACTACTAAAGGTCTGTTTTATGTGTTGTTAATTACGGTAGCCCACTCGAGTATAAGCCCACCCCCAAATGGTAGTTGTACTCCAAAGAGGGGTGGGCTTATACCTCGGGAGGGGCTAGAATTTGGGACAAAATATTTGGATCAAAAAATCAAAAAAACCGTGTTTTAAGAGCGTATTATTCACTCAGGTCGGGCTCAGTCTGCACTTTATTTGTAGAGGATAAACATTAAAAAAATAAAAAAAGTAAATGTGGGATTTCCAGTTCTAAATATCTGTTTCTCTTAACAAACAAAGCAAGCCACCCTGTATGCCTACTTTGATAGATTGAAAGTGTGTTTTTAACTCAATGGCAAGCTCAAACTTGTAACAAGGAATCAAAGGCAACTACCATATTAAAATGGATACAAAAAATAGTTGTCTCCACAATCTTTCTCCACTCAAAATAGCAACTAAACAGTTAAAGGCGGACTCAGAAATTTTCCGAGCAGAGCGCCTCAACATTTTTCAAACAAATCGTGTTTTTTGCATACCATAATAATGCTTTTTCCATTATACTAATCACTGTGTGAAATAGCTAGCTCAAATCAAAGTTCTTCATATAGAAAATCACAACTTCGTTATAAAAGTCCGGATCCGGAAATTTGTTATAACAAGTAGCCTATGGCACATAATACTGTACATAATGTTGTACTGCATGAAAATGAAAAAGGCGATTCATTCTCAACTTTGGAATTGAGCATTTTAGGTGAATATCTTAGTTCTAGTTGCTATTTTTAATGATTAACACAAACAAGTTATATTTGAAATCTTGAATCAGCCTTTAACGACCCACAGATATGGTACCCAGAAAAAGTGCAAACTACCACCTGGGCCTAATACATGCATGTCTGCTAGTTCTGCATTTTCTTTGAAAATGAGGATGGGCTTAAGGCGGAGAATCCAAGTTTCAGGAGCAAGAGTATTTGCCTCGGAGGGAAAGGCCTCGACGGAACATTGTCGCACGCAAAATATCTTAGTCGGCACGCAATATTACCATTTACATAACCAAACTCACAGGGAACATTTATAAGCGCACCGAGAGAAATCTTTTATAAGCCAATTCGCAGTATTGATCGATTCAATATCATCTTATTGTCTGGGTCACCGTTTATTTATTCATTGTCCCACATGAAAGTTTATGACGGGCATCGATACTTGGGTTCGGTCTGGTCGGGCCTGACACTAGGGCCTTGCGTCCCATCCGGGCTTCCCGTGCGGGTGGATGTTACCTTCAGTATGTCACCCGGGAAGGCACGGTTCGACTTGTATTGTAGATACCAGATGGCACGGCACATTTTCTCCCGGTGCGCCAACGTACTCGTTCCCTCCGACTCAATATCTTCCTCGTGAAACTGGGCATCCCGCCTAAAGCGTAAGGTGGGCTTATACCCGGGTGGTTACGGTAGGAGGATAAAGCACTTGTATTAGAGATAATTGTGATTGGTATAATGCCAAATGCTCCTGCTGTCAAATGTCCGTGAACAGGCATGTTTGGCCAAAATTATTAAAACCCTTCTCACCTACTCAGTATCATGACGTATTCTGTTACAGAATAAATCACATGATGGGTAATTAATCTAATGTACTGCCTGTCAAATTATGGTAAACTGCATTTTATAACTATAATGACAAGGTTGTAGATGAAATGAAAATGAATTTGATGCAGAAAGCTAAAATATAAAAATCTTCTTTTTTAATAGTGTGCAAGTTCATGTTAGCATAATACCGCAAACGACTATATTTACAAACGAGCAGATGATGTCAATGTGAACGATCTGTGCAAGAGTAAAGTAGACTTAACCCCTGAGGCTACCACTTTTTACAGTATCTCGGATTGGCTATACATGATTAACATGATATACACTCTGAGTATCCAATCAAAATAGACATTATTTATATGGTGACAAACTTTAAGCTTTTTCTTACCATATCGATGTTGCTAACTAGTCAGGTAAACCTAGTATGACCAATCATATCGGCCGGTAGACTGAGGGGGTTAAATTCGGTTGTCTCTTCTCTACTTCAGGGCTTATTGGATTGGAACCACAGTACTGAAGTACCTGGATGAAAATTTATAAGACATGAAATTTATTCCAAATCCCATTCACGGTTTGGCATGATAGTAACAAAAACCACTTTCGTTGCCAGGACGTACTTCTTTAGGCACAATTGCTATTGAAGTGCTACTGATCTATTATAGGAAATGTTTTAAAAGGCAATTATTATACAGTTATAAGAGGCTAAAAGGGCTTCTGTACATGCAGCATTTCCATGTGATCATTGGTCGCCCATATGGATATTTGTGGTCCCATGTGGTATTTGTGGCCCCATGTGGTCATTTGTGGTTCCCCTATGGATTATTGTGGTCCCATATGGACATTTGTGGTTACCCATATGATCATTTGTGGTCCCATGTGGTCATTTGTGTGGTCTAATATGTCATTTGTGGTCCCAATAGGGGACATTTGTGTTCCCTCATATGGACATTGTTGTCTCCATAATTGTTCATATGGTCCCCCATATGGTTCAGGTCTTTCCCCTATGGACATTTTGTGGGTCACCCATACAGACATTTGTTGGTCCCCATATGGACATTCTGTGTTGTCCCCAATGGACATGTGTTGTCCACATATGGTCATTTGTGGTCCCATATGGACATTTGTGGTCCCCATACGGACATTTGTAGGTCCTCATACGGACATTGTGGTCCCCATACTGGACATTGTGGTCCCATATGGACATTTGTGGTCTCCATATGGTACTTTGTAGTCCCAATATGTCTTTGTGTTCCCCCTTTATGATCTAAAAGTAGACTACATAGATACCAGCCTATATCATTTAAACCCTTGACCTAATCAGATTAAATTTTGGCTACACCGAATTTGGAAATTTGCCTTTTGTCAGGAACAGATATTGCAGGACCATGTCAGGAACACATGATACAAAACGTAACACAAAAAGTCTTCATAATTCAACTGCAATTGAAATACGTGTCCTAATAAACGCCCCCCCGCTCTAATAAATGCCCCCCCCTACGATTTTTGGATAAAACGATTCAAGATAATGAGTTAAGCTTACCTAAATCACAGGATTAATGGCCGGGACTGTCGTAAACCATATCATAATCGCTGTGTGCACAGTTGTATAGTTTAATTAGTATGGGAACTTTGACCTCGGGAGGTGCAAAAAGCAGCGTCCTCTGCTCATGTTGTTGTATTATTTGTATCAGCGAAAGTAAGGGTACACCGTGGTATAGGTGGTGATTTTTGCAGGATTTTTGGTCTTTCCTTTTTTAATGTAATAAACGCCCTCCCTTTGAAAAATGCACCCCCCGGGGCGTTTATTACGAACAATTACGGGTAAGCTTTTTTTAAAAACAAACGCTACTAAGTAGTAGTCTACGAAAACCAAGTTTTAAAATCCGGTTTTGTTTTCCCCGCAACGGGGGTGGCCGGATTCACCTCACATTCGTAGCAAATCGCCCTTACTCCCCCCTTCCACTTCCCCAATTCACGCATGCCCCCATCCTCAACCCAACACATCCTAAATCTCCCCCTCCACTTTGCTTCTCATGTCCTCTTCGGTTGGCCCCTCTTCCTCAAAACCACCCACCTCAAACGCAAAGGCCCTTCTCAAAACATACTCCTAATCCTTCCTCAACACATGCCCAGGGCTGGAAAAACTGGGTAAACTCGGCCGCCTGGCGGTCGGGAGGAGGGGAATTTGGGAAAGCTCGCGAGGAAATTTGTAAGCTTACCCAAAAAAAAAGGAAGAAGAAAAAAAAAACGAAAAAAAAAAAAAAGAAAAAGAAAAAAATAAGGGTTTTTTGGTTTTTTTTAAAGACAACAAAGTTTAATTGAAGAGAAAACTTGAACAGAAAATATTGTGATCAAAGACCTTCATGTGTGTTCAGTTGTTAATGTAAATATTCATAATTAAGGTCGATTCTTTGAGATATAAATAGTTTCACTATTGCCCACTAAAACTCACTATTGAGTGCGTATCGAGTAGAGTCGCTGGTCCTTTACAGATGTTCGTAATTTTGTGCTGACCTGTTTTAATATCCCGTTTAATATTCCATTCATTCATAAAAGTTTCAAGTGACAAATCGCGCGTGCGTTAATCATCCATTACACCACACAGATGGTACTAGCCGGGTAAACACTATGGCGTTGTTAACTTTGAATGGATATTTTTAATCAAATCATTCGATATCAAAAGATAACATCCTGAATAGATGATTTAAACGTGTCATTAACCCATTTTTTTTTTTTCCCCAAAATGTTATTTTTGTGGATTGGCGAGGATGAGATAAAAACGGCGTTTACGTCGGAGAAATTCCATGTTATATGGGCAAAGTGAAGTAAAAGGTCCGTCGACCCTTGGCCAGCTTGGCCTAGTTTGAGGGCCAAGAAGCACGTGCGTGTCTTCTTACAGTGCCACGGTGACTGACGGTTCGAAAAATACAATTTAGATAAACCGTATACGAGATTTCAACAACAGAACAACAAAATATTGATTTCGAAACATTCATATTGTTTAATTGTCCGTTAGGTTACGCTTTACCTGATTCTTGTGGTTAATTATATTAATAAAAGCGAGCAATCTCTTTTCTTGTTGCTATTATTAAGTTGTTGGGAAATCCCCAGCCGCCTTGATCTACTTGTAGGGGCACCAGACAATTGAATTGTGATACCCCAAAAAATATTTGGCGCATGCGAAAATTTTAGATTCCACTGCATGGGATTTCCACAAGCTATGGATAATGAGACAGTGAAGGGAGGTACGTGAACCGATGACGAGCTCGAATCATGTGTGTCGGAACAAAGTAGTAAACACAACCCATTTTTTTTGGCGGACACGGACCGAGACGAGCTGACCATGACATGATACGCATGTGGTGAAAGAAATAGGCAGAAAACTTTTGTCTCATTATCATCAGCGTTTTATTCATTGGTTTTCATTTCGGTGAATAACATGACCACACACACAAACCATTCAGCATTGAACATCTCATACTCGAAAATGTGAAAAAATGTGCACCCCCCAAATCGCGTCATTTCTGTCATTTTTCAAAAAGCGTCACCTTCTGAGGGGGGCACATCCACCCTCAGACACCCCCCCACTGGGCACAGCTAACGTGGCGACGCGGATGCTTCGCAGCGTCTATCGCGGGAGATAGGGAATCGCAATTATGGTTAACGGGAAATAAAATTTTTTCCAGCCCTGCACATGCCCATAATCTTACCCTTCGCTTCGCAGTAGGTCAGCCGCCTTGCCAAACCCCAACATCGGCATCAACTCATCAGTCTTCCACTACCATCAATTTTCACACCAACATTGCCCTCACCATTGCTCTCTAGGTCATTCTCAAAATCCCTTCATTTTCAATCGGCACCATGTCTCACTCCCATACAGCATCAATTATCTCACACAACTCTTGTTCACCATCCTTTCATCTTCAAAGGAAATCTTCTCCCATGTAACAACTCTCAACATTCTCAAAACTTACCCAACCATACCTTACTCTGGCTGTCACTGCCGCCTCACATCCACCACCCGCACACTAACCCTGTCCCTAGGTAGTGAATCCTTCACGTTTCCACCGTCACACAAATTTTACAACTTCATCTCCCACGCCCTAAATCTTATCGCATCTTCCACAAACAAAGTCTGTGCAAACTTGGGGTCACTCTCTTCATCTTGTGCATCTCCATGAATCCATTTCCCACATTTCTCACACCACACTGAATTGCCCTCACCCTCTTTCCACATATTTCACATGGGTCCACCTTACGCACTAACACTCCCCTAATCCCCACTCCTAAAAGCACCTTTAGTCTCCCAATGTTTACCTTCGGCCCTCCCTCTTACTCTCAAATGCCTTTTCCACTTCCAAAACTTCTCCATCAAAAACACCCATTGTCTCACAAGTAAAACTCAAATCATCAGCATACAGCATCTAACTCATCAAACATTCGTTTGCACTACCGTAACCACATCCAACCACAATTGCAAAACACCACGGCGAACAGCACGAACCCTGATGCACACCCACCCTCACCTCAAAACTACCTCAGACACTCAGACCCTACTCTCAACTCTTGTTTTTGCTCCTTCAGACAGACTCATGTCACCGCTCTACCCACCCAAGTATGGTATCCCCTCTTCCTCATTGCCAACTCCATCACTTTCCTCGGTATCTATCAAAGGCCTCTCGACACCCAAAGCACATACACAAATCTTCCCCTTTTGCTCGATATTTCTCTTTGAACCTCCTCAAAATGAACACTGATCTATCATTCCCATCCCTGGCATAAAAACATAAATTGCATTCCCCAATATCCACTTTCACTATCCTTCGAATTCTATTCTATAGTACCTCTCCACAATTTTCATCGCATGCTCCAGCAACTTAACACCCCTATACGCACCATAGCTCATCATCCCTTTTCCCTATAAAATTGTAGAAATAACACACTCACAGGCCCACCTCCCCTGGCATTCTCCTCATCTAACACCACTATGACACCTCCCTCTCACACCAATCCCTATCTCTCCAACCGCAATAATCACCTCAACACTCACTTCCGAGGGTTCAGCAGCCTTTTTTCCTGTTTCATTTCTCCAATTGCATTTACAACTTCCCGACTGACTCTTCAAAACTGGCCATTCCACCACATCAGCCTCACCCTCTGATCCCATTCATTCTCCTCATTCATGATTCTCTCCATATGTCTTTCCAGACCCTACCTCTTCTTCCTCACTGAAGTTCAACTTTCTATCACTTCTTTCTTATACATCTTCCCCCCTTCAACATCTCTGCTTCATTTTTTCATTGCTCTTCAATAACTTATACAACCTGTTTGGGTTCGCCCTCACTCAACTCACCCCATTCGCAGCATCCTCCGTCATAGACCATCGCAACCACGGTCTTCTAGATCGCAATCTCTATACCTCACTTTATCCTTTTCCGACACCATTTGTTCCTCTTCCTTTTACGCATCCTTCTTTCTCCTATCGCCGACTTACATAATGGGATTCACACCACGTATCTGTCCTGTCTCTCCCTCCCTTTCTTGGCCCACACACTTCATAACATGCCTGTAACACCCCTTCCTTAAAACACACCCCCACAGACCTGACACATCATCCCCCACAAGCTCACCACTTCCATCTCAAAATTCTTTTTGTCTCTTCTATTTCAGCTTCCATACGGTCTCCTCCTGCACAGGTACCTTCGATCACCACTTTTTCACCTTCCACTTGTCCATATCGGCAACCACCAACCTGTTTTGTAACTGTCTCAGATACAATTAATTAAAAGATAGTCCCCAAACAAAAGTTGCAGCTTTTGTAGTGTCTCTTTTTTAAAAATCTTTCTTTGTTACTGTTGTACAGATATAGTTATGGTGAACCAGTAAAAGGTTCAATTGAAGTCAATTTACTATGCAATATGGTCCAGACACAATTTCATGGCACACCGCCCACAATTGTGACCGAACACTTGATTGTAAGGCAAAGATCAGCGTAATTATGTCAATACCACTTCGCACCCATACTCTGCGATCTAATTTTGATTTATTCTATTGACAGAATACCCTTTACACATATTCTGTATCATATGCTTAATTTGTTAACAGAATACCCTTTACACAGACTCTTATCATTATGCTTAATTAATGTTAACGAATCCCCCTGGTACCTACTACGGTCTATCATATGCTGTATTCTGTTAACAGAATACCCCTTTGTCACCTAATCTGTATCATATGCTTTCTTCTGTGAAACAGAATACCCCTTTGTACATACTCTGATCATATGTTTATTCTGTAAACAGAATACCCTTTGCACCTACTCTGTAGCATATGACGTATCTGTTAAACAGCATACCCCTTTGACACCCTTACTCTGTATTTTCAGATGCGTTATTCTGTAAAGATACCCTTTGCACCCTACTCTGTTAATATGTGCTTTATTCTGTTTTAAAAAAACAAAAACAGAAATACCTTTGTACTTTTAAACTCTGGTATTCATATGCCTTTATTCTGTTAACAGAATACCCTTTGCACTACTCTGTATAATATGCTTTATTCTGTTAACAGAATACCCTTTGTACCTACTCTGTATCATATGCTTTATTCTGGTAATCAGATTACCCTTGGCAACTTACTCTGTATTATCTGCGTTATTCTGTAACAGAATTTACCCTTTGACCTAATCTGTATAATATGCTCTTTTATTCTGGTAACAGAATACCCTTTGTACTAGTGTATCAATGATTTATTCTGTTAACAGAATCCCTTTAACATATCTGTAGTGATTATAATTATTCTGTATTAAAGTGACAGGAGGATTTTCTTTTTTTGGATATGGAATTTCTCTCAAATGCACCAGAATCGCTGTATACCACCATACCAAGAACGTTCGAAGGTTTATTGACAAACAAGTCCAAAAGAAAAACAGCAAAACTTGTTTTGAACGCCTGATATCGTACTTGTCCCCATAGAACACTTGTGCTTTGTACTAAATCATCATCTATTACATAAGACGGAGTATTCGGCTTTATTCACTTAGGTGTGATCTAATACATTGGAAAGCATTCCAAATATGCAAAAAAACCCTGGGTTTTTCAAAAAAATTGGGGGTGCTTCTTTCTGAAATGCATCCTCCACTGTCTTCTTTAAACAAAAATAAAGCACATGTAGCGCGATAGATTTGAAGAGTTGACATATAGGATTTAGAAGTAGAGTAAGTAGGGGTTTTCAAACAAATTACGGAGTACAGATTTGATTTGTGTTTAGGTAATACATGTATGTGTAGTAAAGTGGGTGAACCCCCAATTGGCCAAAACCACCACTCAAACCATCAAAATGAAGTTTTGGTTTACAGAAAGAAATTTTAGATTCTCAATACCCCAGAGAAATGTTAAAAATGGGAAACTGTTTCCTTTTCAAGCAATAACACAAAAACATCCCCAAATGTGGCCAATCCACGATAGTTTCACAGCACTGTCTCATTAGTTCAGTGGTACATAGTTAGCTTGCACTATCCAAGATTACTGGGGCGATTAAAGTACAGGAGGAGATGTTATAGTACCAAATTTTTCTCCAAAATTGCACAGGATCGAGTGTAGACCAACTACCAAGACCGTTCTTGAAGATGATTGGACAAACAAATACAAAAGAAAACTGCAACCTTTGTTTAAATTGCCTGATATCGTTAATTGTCCAATTAGAACACCGTGTCTTGACTTTCTGTCGTGCACAACGAAAGTACTAAAATCATCATATTATACATAAAGCTGGCGTATTCGGCTTATCACTTCAGGTTGTGAATCTAATACAATTGGAAAGCATTCCAAAATGCAAAAAACCCGGGTTTGTTTGAAAAAAATTGGGGGGGTTTGCTTCTTTCTAGAAAATATCCTCATGTCTCTTAAAAGCATGTCCAGCACAAACAGAGTACTTGAGGAAAGACACGCCACTCTTACATGTACATTGCAAACTTGCTTTTTAACCTGCAAGCATTCATGAGTCCTAACAGTGTGACAGTGGATGTAAAAGTGTAACTTGGGCAATTTCAAATTACAGGGAAATGCAGCATGGTGTGCCAGATTATTGGAAAAAATACACTATTTAAACAAAAAAAATGTACTTGTTGGACTCAAATAATTCCTCAAATTTAAAGGGGGATTTCGTGAGCCACAGGCCTCGACCCCGACTTAAAACCTCAAACTTGTTAGGTAAGTCAGGGCATTTTGTGATTCCACCCCGCCTTGTCCCTGATTTACCTAAAAAACAGTGAGATTTTTTATATCATTCTGAACCGATTTTATAGCATGCAATTGAGCTAGGTTGTATCAACTCCCATGGCACAGTCAGTAACTTCCATCAATAAGTGTATTTAGTAAATACACCCACTGGTTTTGGGTTATGATTAGATGCCGGAGACACAAGGTCAGTTTCTGTCACTGCATCATGTTAACAAGTACAATCCACTGAACCGTGTCCTTGGAGGATGAGCATATTGTTTGTAACTCATAGTGATGTGTTCCTAATTCCCTTGCAAATTTATCTGCTATTGGAAGAAATCTGTAATTTTTGTATTTTGTCCATAAATAGCACATAAACATTAAAGGCTGACTCAGAAAATTTTCCGAGCAGAGCGCCCTCATTTTTCAAACAAATCGTGTTTGTGCATATAATAATGCTTTTCCATATACAATTCACTGTGTGAAATAAGCTAAGCTCAAATCAAAGTTCTTTAATATAGGAAATCACAACTCGTTATCAAAATTCCGGATCCCGGAATTTTTGTTATTTACACAGGTATCCTATGGCACATAATACTGAATAAAATGGTTACTGCATGAAAATGGAAAAAGCGATTTCATCTCAACTTTGGAATTGAGCATTTTAGGTGACTATCTTTAGTTCTAGTTGACTATTTTTAATTATTACCACAAAAAAAGTTATATTTTGAAATCTCTGAATCAGCCATTTTAAAGACCACAGATTATGGTACACAGAAAAAGTGCAAATTACCACCATGGGACTATACCTGCTGTATGATAGTTCCTGCATTTCTTGAAAATGAGGATGGGTTAAGGCGATATTCCCAAGTTCAGGAGCAAAGTATTGCCTGGAGGACAGCCTCCGACGGAACATGTCGCCACGCAAAAATATATTAGGTCGGCAGCAATATGTAAATTTAATAAACAAACCTCACACGTAACATTTATAAGCCGCATAGAGAGAAATCTTTTCATAGCCAATTAGCAGTATTGAGCGATCAATATCATCTATTGTCTGGACACAGTTATTTATTCATGTCCCACTAAAGTTTATGAGGCATCGATAATTGCGTTCGTCTGGAGGACTGACAATAGGGAATTGAAGTACCAATTACGGGATCCCCGTGCGTGTGATGTAACTTAGTATGTACACACGGAAGGGAAAGGTTAGTGTTTATTTTAGATACAAAGACTGGCACGGAACAATTTTATAACCTGGTGCGCAAGTTAATCGTTCCCCCGACGCAATATCTTCCTCGTGCAAACTGGGAATCCCGCCCTAAAGACGTAGGTGGGCTTATACCCGGGTGGTTACGGTAGGATTAAAGCCACTTGATAGAGCATAATTGTGATTGGTATAATGCAACTCTGTCCTGCTGTCAAATTTGTGAACAAGGCTGTTGCAAAATTATATAAAAACCTTATTCACCATACTCAGTAATCTGTACTTTATTCTGTTTACACGAATATAAATACATGATGGGTAATAATCTAATGTACCCTGCGGCAAATATGGTAAACTTGAATTTTAAACTATCATTGACAAGGGTGTAGATGAAATGAAAATGAATTGCATGCAGAAAGCTAAAAATGGTAAAATCTTCTTTTTTAATTAGTGCGCCCAAGTCGTGTTAGCATCCATACCGCAACCGACTTATATTTACCAAACGAGCAGATGATGTCAATGTGAAGATCTGGACAGAGTAAGTAGACCTTAACCCCTGAGGTCTACCATCTTTCTACAGATATCTTTAGTGCTTATTACATGATCTACATGATCTACACTCTGAGATCCCAATCAATAAGAACCTTATTTATATTTGACAAACCTTAAGATTTTCTTCCCATATCTCTGATTGGCTAACTATGTCAGGTAACCTATGTATGACCAATAATCGGCCGGGAGACCTGAGGGGTGTTTAAATTCTGTTTGTCTCTTTCTACTCAGCTGATTGGATTTGAACCCAGTATCTGAAGTATCTCTGATGAAATATAGACATGAAAATTTAATTCCAATCCCATTCACGGTTGCATGATCGTAAAAAAAACCACTTAGTGAAGAGTATTCTTTTTAGGAACAATTGCTTGAAGTGTACTGACTATTATAGGAAAATGTTAAGGCATTTGCATACAGTATAAGAGGCCTAAAAGGGATCTGTAAATGCAGCTTTCACATGTGTCATTTGAGGTCGCCCCATATGGATATTTGTGGTCCCCATGTGGTCATCTTGTGTCCCCAGTGGTCATTGTGGTCCCCATATGGATATTTGTTGTGGAGTCCCATAGGAATTGTGGTCCCCATTATGATCATTTGTGGTCCAATGTGGTCATTTGTGGTCTCCATATTGTCATTTGTGGTCCCCATATGGACATTTGTGTTCCTCATATGGACATTTGTTGTCTCAAGATTTCATTTATGGTCCCCTCTGGTCAGGTCTTTCCGTATGGACAATGTGTGTCCCATACAGACATTTGTGGTCCCCATATGGACATGTGTTGTCCCCATAGGGAAATGTGTGTCCCCATATGGTAATTTGTGAGTCCCCATACGGACATTTGTGGTCCCCATACGGACATTTGTGGTCCTCATACGGACATTTGTGGTCCCCATATGGACATTTGTCGGTCCCCAAGGACATTTGGGTCTCCATATGGTCATTGTCGTCCCTATGGTCATTGTGTTCCCATTATGATCTTAAAGTTAGACTCACATAAGAATACCAGCCTATCTCTTTAAACCATTGCCCTAATCAATTAAATTCCTGGCTACACCGAATTTGAATTGGCCTTTCGTAGGAACGATATTGCAGTACCCATGTCATGGAAACACAATGAACAAAGTACACAAAATAATGCTTCATAATCACCTGCCCATTTGAAAATACGTGTTCCTAATAACACGCACCGGCTCGAATTTGTAAATGCCCCTACGATTTTTGGTAAAAACATCAGAAAATTAGTTAAGCTTTAACCTAAATCACATGATTTAATGGCCGGGCCTGTCGTAATCCATATCAAAATCGCTGGTTGTGCACAGTTTATTGTTTAATTAGTATGGAACTTTGAACTCGGGAGGTGCAAAAAGCAGCGTCCCTCTGCCTCATTGTTTGTATATTTGTAATTTTTTATATTTTTTGAAAGCTGTGAAATTTATTTTTGAAGGATTTTGGTTCTTTCCACTTTTTTAATGTTAATAAACGACCTACCTTTTGAAAAATGCACCGCCCCGGGGCGTTTATAGGAACAATACGGTAAGCTTTTTTTAACAAAGCTATAAGTAGTAGTAGTTAAATACCAAGTTTTAAATCCGGTTTTGGTCCCCGCAAAGGGGGTGCCCGGATTCCCCTCACATTCGTAGCAATCGCCCTACTCCCTCCTTCACTTACCCAATTCAATGCATCCCCCATCCTCAACCCAACCCTCCTACTCATCCCCCTCAACTTTATTCCTCCATGTCCTCTTGGTGGCCCCTCTTCCTCAAAACCACCCACCTCAAACTCAAAGGACTTCTCAAAACATACCCTCATCCCTCCTCAACACATGCCCAGGGCTGAAAACTGGGTACCGGCCGCCTGGCGGCGGGAAATTTGGGAAGCTCGCGGAAATTTGTAAGCTTACCCAAAAAAAAAGGAAGAAAAAAAAAAGAAAAAAAAAAGAAAGAAAAAGAAAAAAAAAGGAAATTGAAGCTTACAACAAAATTTAATTGAGAGAACCGTGAAACAGAAAAGATGTGATCAAAGACCTTCATCGTGGTTCAGTGGGTTAATGTAAATAATCATAATAATGTTCGATCTTTGAGATATAAAATAGAATAATTTGCCCACTAAAACTCCATATTGCGTGGTATCGGTAGAGTCGCTTGTCTTTACCGATGTTCGGTAGATTGTGTGATTACCTTTTTAATATCACGGTTTAATACTTCATCATTCATAAAAGTTTCAAGTAATGACAATTCGCGCGTGCGTAATCATCCATACAACCACACCACGAGGTTACTGCCGGTAAACATCTATGGTGTTACTTTGCAATGGAATATTTATCCAATACCTCGCATTTCAAAAGATAACATCCTGAATAGATGATTTAACGTTTCAGTAACCCATTCAAAAGTTATTTTTGTGGATGGCTAGGATTGATATAAAAATACGGCGTTTACGTCGGATGAAATTCCGTGTTATAATGGGCAAAGTGAAGTAAAAGGTCGTCGACCTGGCCAGCTGGGCCTAGTTTGAGGCAAGAAGCACGTGCGTGTCTTGCAGGTGCCACGTTGATGACGGTCCGAAACAATTACCAATTAGCTAAACCGTATACTGAGATTTCAACAACAAGACAAAAAATATTGATTTCACATCATATTGTTAATCTGGTCCGTTAGTTCGCCTTTACCATGATTCGTGTGGTTAATTAATATTAATAAAAGCGAGCAATCTCTTTTCTCGTTGTATATTAAGTTGGTTGGGAAATCCCAAGCCGCCTGATCTACTAGTAGGGGCACCAGCAATTAGCAATATGTGAACCCAAAAAATTCTTGGCGCCATGCGCAAATTTTTAGCTTCCACATGCAGGGGATTCCACAAGTTATGATAGTGCGACATGAGGGAGTACGTGTGAACCGATGAGCGAGCCTCGCAATCATTGTGTTTCGGAACAAAGTAAACAACAACATTGACGGACGACCGAGACGAGCTGACATGACATGATACGCATGTGGTGAAAGAAATAGGCAAGAAACATTTTGTCTCATTATTCATAATCGTTTTTATTCATTGGTTCTAATCTTCTGTGATCACATTTACACACACACACAACATTCAGCATTACATTTCATTACTCGAAAAAGTGAAAATGGTTGCCCCAAATCGCGTCATTCTGCTGTCATTTTTTCAAAAAGCTTCACCTTCTGAGGGGGCACCATCACCCTCAGACACCCCCCTGGCACCGCTACGTGGCGCAGCGGGTGCTCGCAGGTCTATCGCGGGATATATAGGGGAATGCACTTATGGTTACAGGGGAAATAAACTTTTTTCCAGCCCTGCACATGCCATTACAATATTACAACCATTCGCCTTCGCCAGTCGCGTTCAGCCGCCCTCTTCCAAACCAAAACATCTGCATCAAATCCTCAGTTCTTCCTCTCCATCAATTTCACAACACACATTGCCTCCCATTGCTCTCTCTGTCATTCTCAAAATCCCCATCTCCATTTTAGCTCAGACGCAATGTCTCACTCCATACAGCATCACTGATCTCACCGAACTCCTGTACACCAGCCCTTTCATCTTCAAAGAAATTTTCTCCATGTAACAACTCTCCACATTCTCTAAACTTCACCCACCCAGACCTTACTCTGGCTGTCCAGCCGCCTCACATCCAACACCCGCACTAACCCTGTTCCCTAGGTATGTGGACTCCTTCACAGACTCCACCTCGTCACACAACTTTCACACTCCTTCCCCACTCCCTCAACTCCTTCTCACATCTTCCACACACAAAGTCTCTTGCCCAGCTTAGGGTCATCCTTCTCTTTGTTGCATTCCCCCATGAATACATTTCCCACATTTCTCCACACCAACTGAATTTGCCCTCCTCACCCTCTTTCCACTATTTCACCATGGGTTCCACCTCCTCCTACACCTCCCCCTCCTCCCCACTCAACATCACTTTAGTCTTCCCCAGGTTTACCTTCAGGCCCTTACTCTCAAATGCCTTCTTCCAATTCCAAAATTCTCCCTCTCAAACCCTCCATTGTTCTCGCACATTAAAATAAATCTCAGCATACAGCATTCATCATCATCAAACTTTTGCACTCTCAGTAACCACCTCAATCACAATTGCAAACACAACGGCGACAGCAAACAGACCCTGTGAACACCCCACCTTCACTTCAACCTCATCAGACAACTCAGACCCTACTCTAAATATTGTTTTTGCTCCTTCATACAGACTAATCGCCGCTCTAACCACCAATTCTGGTATACCCCTCTTCCTTATTGCCCACTCCATCACTTCCTCGGTACTCTATCAAAAGGCCTCTCCAATCACAAAGCACTACACAACATCTTCCTTTTGCTCGATATTCATCTTGCCAACCTCGCCTAAAAGATGAACACTGTATCTATTCATTTCCCATCCCTGGCATAAAACCAAATTGCATCCATCCACTTTCACTATCCTTCGAATTATATTTCTCTAGTACCCTCTCCACAATTTTCAATCGCATGCTCCAATCAACTTCCACAACCCTTATACACACCATAGCTCTTGCATCCCTGTTCCATTAAAAATTGAAACTAACACACTCACAGCCCACTCCACTGGCATTCCTCTCCATCTAACACCCTCTGACACCTCCATCATCACACCAATCCTATATCTCCACTCGACAATATAATCATCTCAACACTCACTCCGAGGGTCCAGCAGCTTTTCCTTTTTTCATTCCAAATTGGCAATTTACAACTTCACGATGACTCTCGCCACTGCCCTTCCACCACATCAGCCTCAACCTCTGATCCCATTATTATCCTCATTCCTGATTCTCTCCATATGCTCTTTCCAGACCCTACCTCTATCTTCCTCACTGAAGTTAAACTTTCCATCACTTCTTCTCATACATCTTCCCCGATCAAAACATTCTCTCCTTCCCTTTTTGCCTTGCCTTCACGAACTTATACACCTGTTTGGGTTCTCCCTTCAAAGCACTACCCCATTCTCAGCATCCTCCTTCCTAGCCCTCGCAACCACTTTCTTTGCTCGCTTCTTCAATCTTTTATACCTCACTTTACTCTTTTCAGAACCAGTTTTTCTCATTTCCTTATAAGCATCCATCTTTCTCCCTATCGCCTCCTTCACCTCATCATTCCACCACCCGTATCTTTCCTGTCTCTCTCCACACGTTACGTTTTTCCCAAACACTCGTCACATGACTCTTGTAACACCCTCCTTAAAACACCCCCACAGACCTGACACATCATCATCCCCCACAGCTCACCCACTCTCATCTCAAATTCTTTCTTGGTCTTCTTCTTTCGCTTTCCATTTACTTTCCTCCTCACATGCACTAGTACCTCCTCACCCCTTTTTTCACTTCCACTTGTCCCACTCGGCAACCACCAACCTGTGTGGTTAAACTGGATCATAACAATTAATTACAGAATAGTCCCAAACTTAAAAGTTACAGCTTTTAATTTCTCTTTTTCAAAATCTTCTTTGGTTACCTGTTGTTACAGATATAGTTATGGGAACGGTTAAAGGCTCAATGAAGCCAATTTTCATGCATATGGGTCGTAGACACAAGTTCATGGCAACCGCACACAATTGTGACCCGAACAATTGATGAATGGTAAGTCAAAGATCAGAGTAATTAGCATACCATTCGCACCCATTTACTCTGAGATATCATTAATTATGATTATTCTATTGACAGAATACCCTTTACACTATTCTGTCTGCATATGATTAATTTGTTACAGAATACCCTTTACACATACTCTGTATCATATGCTTTAATTCTGTTAACAGAATCCCCTTGTACCTACTCGGTATCATATGCTTTATTTGTTAACAGAATACCCTTTGTAACTACTCTGTATCATCAGGCTTAGTCTGGTAACAGATAACCTTTGTACTACTCTGTATTCATATCTTTAATTCTTGGTAACAGAATCCTTGCACATACTCTTATATATCTTTTTCTGTTAACAGAATATACCCTTGAACCTCTCTGTAATTCATATGCTTTATTCTGTAACAGAATACCCTTTGCACCTACTCGTTTTTTTATCATAGGCTTTATTCTGTTAACAGAATTACCCTTTGAACTCCTACTCTGTATCATATGCTTATTCTGTTAACAGAATACCTTTGCCACCTACTCTGTTATCATTATTGCTTTATTCCGTTAACAGAATAACCTGTGTACCTCCTCTGTTAATGCTTTCTGTTAACAGAATTACCCTTTGCACCTACTCTGTATCATATGCTTTATTCTGTTACAGAATACCCGTTGTACCTATCTGTATTCATATGGCTTTATTCTGTTAACGAATACCCTGTACTAGTGTATCATATGCTTTATTGCTGGTACCAGAATACCCTTTACACAGCTCTGTATGATATACTTTATTCTGTTTTAAAGTAAGGAGGAGATTTTTTTTTTAGGATAAAATTTCTCTCCAAATTGCACAGAATCGATGGTATACCACCTACCAAGAACGTTCCGAAAGGTTTTATTGGACAAAACAAGTACAAAGAAAACAGCAAACACATTGTTTTGAACTGCAGACTATCGTAATTGTACCCATAGAACCTGTGCTTTTGTTACTAAATGCATTCATCTATTACATAAAGACGGCGTATTGGCTTATTTCACTTCAGGTGTGATCTAATACATTGGAAAGCATTCCAAATATGCCAAAAAAACTGGGTTCAAAAAAATGGGGGTGTGCTTTGCGAAAATTCCTATGTCTCTTAACAAAAATAAGACATGATAGAGAGATAGATTGAAAGATATGGACATATAGATTTAGAAGTAGTGGGTTTTCAACAATATGCAGAGTACAGATTTGATTTGTGTTTAGGTAAGTACATGTATGTGTAGTTAAAGTGGGTGACCCAATTGGCAAAACCCCACTCAACACCATCAAAATTGAAGTTTTGGTTTCAGAAGAAATTTTATATTCTCAATACCCCAGAGAAATTTAAAACATGGGAACGGTTTCTTTTCAATGCAATGAACAAAAACATCCCCAAATGTGGCCATCCACGATAGTTCACATGCACTGTCTCATAGTTCAGTGTGGTACATAGTTATGCATGCTTGCACTATCCAATATACTGGGCCGATTAAAGTGACAGGAGGAGATTTTTATAGGATACAAATTTTTCTCAAATTGCACAGGATCGATTGTAGACCACCTACCAAGAACGTTCTGAAGATTTATTGGACAAACAAGTACAAAAGAAAACTGCAAACCTTGTTTTAAACTTGCCTGACTATCGTAATTGTCCCCATAGAACACCGTGCTTTGACTTTCTGTCGTGCACAACCGAAAGTACTAAATCATCATATTATTACATAAAGACGGCGTATTCGGCTTATTCACTTCAGGTGTGATCTAATACATTGGAAAGCATTCCAAATATGCAAAAACCCGGGTTTGAAAAAAATTGGGGGTGCTTCTTTCTAGAAATCTCCTCATGTCTCTTTAAAAGCATGTCCAGCACAACAGAGTACTTGAGGAAAGACACGCCACTCTTACATGTACATTGCAAACTTGCTTTTTATATACCTGAAGCATTCATGAGTCCAACAGTGTGACAAGTGTAACAAGTGTAACTTGGGCATTTCAAATACAGTTAAATGCAGCATGGTGTGCCAGATTTATGGAAAAATACAATATTTAAAAAAAAAATGTACTTGTTGGACTCAAATAATTCCTCAAATTTAAAGGGGCATTTCGTGATCCACAGCCTCGACCCCGACTTAACCTCAACTTTTTTTAGGTAAGTCAGGGCATTTTGTGATCCACAGCCTTGTCCCCTGATTTACCTAAAAAAAGTTGAGATTTTTATATCATCTGAACCGTATAGCATGCACTATGAGCTAGAGTTGTATCAACTCCCATGGCACAGTTCAGTAACTTCCATTCATCAGTGTATTTAGAAAATACACCCCCTGGTTTTTGGGTATGATATATGATGCCCAGAGCACACAAGGTCAGTTTATGTCAATGCATGTACAAGTACAATCCACTGAACTGTGTCCTTGGAGGATGAGCATATTGTTTGTAACTCATAGTGATGTGTTCCTAATTTCCCTTGCAAATTCTATCTGCTCTTGAAGAAATCTGTAATTTTTGTATTTTGTCCATAAACAGACAGAAATGGCAATACAGTGGCCTATGGGGCAGCATGATACAAACATTTGCACATGACTTCAAAATGCCCAGTCAGAATCAACTGAAATTTGGGATATAACTTTCTCGGGGATATCTAGTGAACCATAAACCAACAAATCACTAAATGTACCTTTTTAACTGATTTTAAGTAAATGTCTTTATTATTATTATTATCTGAACATTATTATTATTTTTGTCGGATGTTGCATTATTTGGTCAGTTAGTGACAACTGCCTACTGGCTTTGTGTCCTTTGTTTGATCTACTTTAAATTGACAGTGAGCAGCAAATGGATGTGCACATTACAATCCATATGGATTAAACCACCATTGTAATGTGCACATTCCATTACTGCCTACTGACTTTGTGTCCTTTGTTTGAGCCACTTTAAGGGCAGTGTCAACCCTAGTGTTTTTGGTTTTTTTTTCTGATTTTTGCACCATTTTAAACATCAACCTGTGTTCTATCGTTACCAACAAAGGTTATCCACTGCAGATAATCCTGAGCTGTATTTTTTTACCGATTTAAAACAGCTATTTGACCATTTAAAGTCACAAAAACCACATGGTATTAACGACGGGAATTTAAAGGGGGATGGCCCGATCTAAGGATATGAAGTTTTCATCTTGTTAGATTGGCCTTCACTCCAAAACCACATCTGTAAAGTTTTGTGCCGATATTTCAATCCGTTTTGATGCGAGAGCTAAAAACGTGATTTTGTAAGCCCCATAGAGTACTGTGTAAAATTAATATTGGTCGACCAAAGGGAGGCGCATTTTCACTCATAACTTCCATACCAAACATCATTTGGCTCTAAGATTTTAAAGGATAAATGAGAAAAATAGAAGCTTTCTTCTGATACCAAAATGTTGACCACTTCCGGTAAAATCTGGGGCTTCTGGGGACGAGGCTATTAGCGATCGGGCCATGGACCTTTAAGCACATTTCACGCCGTCAGGCGCAAGGCGCAGCATCGCGTCGCGTGGTGAATTTTTGCTGCGTAATGAAGCGTGCGCGTGTTTTAATGTACTTTTGCGCGAACGCATCTTAGAAAAACAAAAAATAATATTTGAAAATGTAAACAAAGCACTAATTTAGACTAGTTGAAATTTCTTCTGATTTCTGAAGTTAGAGACAAAAGATGTTTGATTCAATAGTGCATAAAGATGTATTTCATCACTTGCACAACATATCAATTTTTAACTTCAAAGATAAAGTTATTTGAGAAAGAGACAGCTTGAAATGGCGTGAAAAGTCACTTTTTTACTAAAACACAGATTTTCTCAATGTTAAATTTTCGCAAAATTTGGCAAATTTTCAGACAAGATTACTCCAAAAATACCGAAGTAAAAGGTAAGGTTTAACTTTCCTACGATAGCAATCGGTCTTCTCTAGGAACGGTTTTTCTCAAATTTTTCATTTTTCGATTTCTATCTAAAGATATTCTCCAATATATACTCAAATTTTGGAAAAGATAAGCAAAAATCACACTTTTGACATTTTCATTATATTTCGAAAAGTAAGCTCTATTTTAAACTGTCCCTAGACAATTTGTCTTGTTTCTAAAAAATAACATTAGAAATCATGAAAATTCAAATTGTTTTTGTTATGCTGTCTGAAAATTTTGGGGTAAAATCATGTCTTTTTAGTATTTTTGGCTTACGAAGTAAGTCTATAAGAGAGTGCTGGGTGATAGATCAATATGTTCATCAAACTTTATTTCCAATTACTACACAGTATTAAAACAAAACAGTGATATGGAGGAGTCAAGCAAAAGGTCTATAGGGCCCAAACACTCACCCCCCTTGGAATACATTAACACGCAAGAAACAGGGCATAACTATCAAGAAACGCACAGAAAGTGCTTGTAACACTTGTAACACATTTCTTGTAAGACAAAAATCAATTATAGTCAATACTCTTGGTTCACTGTAGTTGTCTGGCGACTCTTTGCATGCATTGTTAGTAGGGTCTCTACCAAGAAACAGGGAACCATTTTTTGGACATCAAGGTCAGTACTTGTCAAGTGTAAGTGACATACACCACATGTGCTTATGTGTAGGCCTGGATGTTTGTTTTGGCATAGATAGCCAAGGTCAGTCCCTGCCACTCTGCAGTTCTTTCATATAGCAATGCCCTAGTAATTTTACACTAGGTATAGGTAGTTACATATGATTTTGTCACACATGGAGTATGTTACCTCTTAAATTTAGAAAGTTTTCTTTCTATGACAACTAAAAAATGATTCTTTTTTCCTTTGAATGCTACTTCATCATTTTTATGAACTATTTTTTTGTTGCTACTATGTGTGCATTTGTGTGTGTGTTTGTGTGTGTGCATGTGTTTGTGTGTGTGAATTGGAAATTAAATGTTAATGGTAAAAAATGTGGTATATAAAAATTAAAAATGTTTCAAAATGTAGGTATGACAGCAAAACAATTAAATGTACAGGTTGGGGGGGGGTTCTCACATTGGGAGGAAGTATGGTCATGTACCACCTATAAGTCCCTCATTTTCAGGCTCTTTTTCAGTTCCAGTGACCCCCATTTTAGGACCATTTCATTTCCAGAGACCCTACTTTTCATGTCCAAAGCCATCTTCTACCAATTTTTTTTTTCAAAACTCCTCAAAAAGTAGCTGGAAATTGAGGGAGATCGCAGCATTATTTCGGAAATTTTATGACAACCTAGTTTCAGAGACCCCATTTGTGGGCCTCAATAGTTGCAGGAGACCTGTTAGACAAAAATTTTATAAGTACTTCGGTTTGGACAGGCCTCAGATGAATAAACGTTTTCCGGAATTGTGGTTGAAAGGTGGTGGAAAGTTTTCCTAAATAAATGGTTGATTTGATTGATTTTGCGTAGTGAGTGGTGGCTGACCAGGAAGGGGAATGCTACATAAATGCAATTTAGCTTCATAACATAGATCAGAGTTTAATTAACTATGACCTTCGGACCATATAATCAGGTCAACAGAGGATTAGTTTTGCTTCTACAATTTCTGGAAAATGAAAAACTGGGGAGAGAAGATGTCAAATGGAAGAAAATTCATTTTTTCTTCAAAGTGGTATGACGTTGAGAAAAACAGCGTTAATAATTTCTGTTACTAATCTCCCTGGCCGGGCCATACACAAGCCCTCCTAATCTCAATGTCTCAAAATTTTACTGTTTAATCCGTGATTGTACCACATTAAAGCAATAAATTGCTGCAAAAAATTAGGTTTTTTACCTAATTAGTAGTCTTGTAGCGTTTTGCGGCCCCTGGTTGAGGAGAGTACTGAAATCAGTGGTTGACAAGGGACAAAAGTCAGTATTCCATGGTGTGGTGGGGGGGTTGATGGGTGGGGGTAGGAGGTAATTGATGGGAACAGGATCCAATGGGTTGGGTGGATGGGTGGTTGGAGCCAGTACTGGTTGAGGAGTAGTGAGTAGCGTGGCATCCAGTTTGTTGCAGTAGTAGGCCACATGCAATTTAATTTGGAGCCATTTTACCGTATTTTGTTGTGTTTTTTCTTTTATTGACTGAGGAGATTTGCATTTTCGACAAAAACAGAATGATAGAAAGTTTCAATTTTCTAAGATATCCAAGGGATCCAAAATCAATATTTTTGTTTATAAACTAATAATGGCCAATCAAGTATGATTTGCAACTGTCTTGATTGCCATTTTAGCCAATTTGATTTTGATCTGAAATTAAAAAGAAAAAAATAAAACATTTCTTTTTTTTTAAATTTAAAATGAAAAAAGTGCATTTTACATTTAGGTTTTGGACCGGAAAAACAAACTTGAATTTTTGTTTGGCCTTAAAACAATGACCAAATTTCCACTGACTATAGGCCTATAATCCCTAACATCCTTTTGGGAAAAAAACTACATGACCTGTCGTTCACCGCAAAAAAGGGCGTAGCATTATTTGTTTAGATCTAGGGGCAATTTATCCCTAAAAACAAGACGGCTCCGCTCCGTGATTTTTGAAAAGTGAAAAAAATGCGTTAAGGGACTTAGGATATGGGAATTATCACTTAGCTGCCATTTGTGGCTTGCTACTATAAGTGGTTCACCTCATTGCACAACTTAATGCCACACCTCTGGAGTAAGCCACAGCATCCTTGTGCTCTCATAAGTTTTACATTAATATGATGCAACCATCGGGGTCATCGTTCAATTTTTTTTTTGTAAATGGATTAAATTTTACATACAATAATCAAATTTTGCAAAGTTACTACAAACCAAAGTAGATACTCGGAAACTCGGGGTTGACACTGTCCGAATTGGCAGTGAGCAGTAAATGAATGTGCACATTTACAATTCCATATGGAGTTAAATCCACCATGGTAATGTGAAATTCCATGCTGCATACTAACTTTGTGTCCTTTGTTTGAGCCACTTAAGGGCGTGTCAACCGATAGTGCTTTTGTTTTTCTGATTTTGCACCGTTTTAAACATCAAACTGTGTTATATCGTTCCAACAAAGGTTTATCAACTGCAGAAAATACTGAGCTGTATTTTTTAACGATTTAAAACAGCTATATGACCATTTTAAAGTCACAAAAACCCACATGCGTTCTTAACGGCGGAATTTAATCACATTTCAAGCCGTCAGGGCGCAAGGTGCAGGATCGCGTCGCGGGGTGAATTTTTGCTGCGTAATGAAGTGTGCGCAATGTTTTATGTACTTTTGCGCGGACGCATCTTAGAAAAACGAAAAAATAATTATTGAAAAGTAAAAAAATCACTAATTTAGACGAGTTGAAATTTCCAAATTTCCTTCTTATTTCTGAAGTTAGAGACAAAAGATGTTTGATTCATTAGTGGCATAGAGATGTATTTTCATCACTTGCACAACATACCTCATTGTAATTCAAAGATAAATTATTTGAGAAAGAGAAGATAGCTTTGTTAAAATGGCGGTAAAAAGTCACTTTTTTACTAAAACACAAGATTTTCTCATATGTTTCAATTTTCAGCAAAAAAATTTTTCAGACAAGGTAACTCCAAAAATACCGAAGTAAAAGGTAAGGTTTAACTTTGGACGAATATCAATCCGTCTTCTCTAGGAAACGTTTTTCCAAATTTTTCATTTTTCAATTTCTAACTAAAGATATTCAGCCATAATATATACTCAATTTTGGGAAAGCATAAGTAAAAATCACACTTTTTACATTTTCCTTATATTTCGAAAATTAAGCTCTATTAAAAAAAAATGAAAAAACGTCCCTAGACAATTTGTCTTGTTCTAAAAAATACATATAGAGTATATTTTTTGTTAGGAAGATTCAAGTTGTTTTTGTTATGCCGTCTGAAAATTTTGGGGTTTAAAATCGTGTTTTTTAGTATTTTAAGTTTTACATAACATGATGACACCATCGGGTTAATCGTTCAAGAATTTTGCTTTCTAAAATGTTATATACTTGTCATACAATAATCCAATATTTGCAAAGTTACAATCCAAAATAGAGACTTGGAAACTCATGGGTGACAATGTTCTTTAAATTGGCCAGTTGAGCAGCAAATGTATGGACATTACCAATCCATAAGGAATAAACCAGCATTGTAATGTGCACATTCATGTGCCACGACTTTGTGTAATTTGTTGAGCCACATGAAAAAACAGGCAATGAGCAGCCAAATGAATGCTGCATATTACAAAGCCATATGGATTTAAACCACCATTGACAATGTGCCAATTCCATTTGCTGCTACTGGCTTGGTGTCATTGGTTGAGCCACATGGACCAGGGGCAGCAAATTAATGTGCAATTATATCAAGTATTAAACCACCATGTTGTAAAGTGCACATGATTCCATTGCTGCCCACTGGCAGGTTCCAGGTGACATTTACAAACAACACTAAACCAACAGGCAGGCCGTCTTGAAACTGACCAAGTCAAACATCAACGATTACCAGACACACCACAAATGACGAAAGGATGTGTGAATAGAGGTTAACTTTTAAGTGCCTGGGGGGCCCAGGTGAGCCCAGAATTTTGCTTTTCGAGCATCCTTTTTTTTTAATGCTAATGAATTGCAAATTACAATCCATATGGATTAAACCACCATTGTAATGGGCGCATTCCATTGCTGCCTACATACTTTGTGTATTTGTTTTTTGAGCACTTTAAGGGCAGTGTCAACCGTAGTGCTTTGTTTTTTTCTGATTTTTTTTGCACCGTTCTTAACCATCACTGTGTTCTATCGTTACCAACCAAAGGTTATCCACTGCAGGACAATCCTGAGCGGTATTTTTTTACCCATTACAACAAGCTATATGACCATTTAAAGTCACAAAAACCAAATGTCTTAACGGCGCGGAATTTAAGCCCATTTCACGCCGTCAGGCGCCAGGCGCAGCATAGTGTCGCGTGGTGAATTTGGCTGCGTAATGAAGTGTGCGCATGTTTTAATGTACTTTTGCGCGGACGCATCTTAGAAAAACGAACAAATAGATATTTGAAAATGTAAACAAAGCACTAATGTAGACGAGTTGAAATTTCAATTTCTTCTTATTTTCTGAGTTGAGACAAAAGAGTTTGAATCAATAGTGCATAGAGATGTATTTTCATCACTTGAACAACATACTCAATTTTTACTTCAAAGGGATAAAGGTATTTGGAAAGAGATAGCGGTAAAAATGGCGTTAAAAGTCACTTTTTACTAAAACACAGAGTTTTCTCAATGTTCAATTTTCGCAAAATTTTTCAGACAAGATAACTCAAAAAATACCGAAGTAGGTAAGGTTTAAACTTTGTACGATAGCAATCGGTCTTTCTTCTCTAGGAACGGTTTTCTCAAATTGTTCATTTTTCGATATAAATAAAATTATTCTCCAATATATATATACTCAAATTTTGGAAAGCAATAAGTAACAAACACACTTGTTTACATTTTCCTTATATTCGAAATTAAGCTCATTAAAAAAAAAATGAAAAACCGTCCCTAGGCAATTGTCTTGCTTCTAAAATAACATTAAGAAAGAAATCTTGAAGATTCAAGTGGTTTTTTTGTTTATTGTGTTGCTTTGTCTGAAAATTTTGGGTAAAAATCGGTGTTTTTTAGTTATTTAAGTTTTACATTAATGATGCCACCATCGGTTCATCGTTCAATTTTTCTTTCTAATAAAGTATACTTTTACATACAATAATCAAAATTTGCAAAAGTTACAATCCCCAAATAGATACTTGGAAACTCAGGGTGGACCCCAATGGCCTTAAATTGGCAGGGAGCAGCAAATATGAATGTGCACCATAACAAATCATATGGATTAAACCACCATTGTAATGTGCACCCATTCCATGCGCAGTTACTGGCTTGGTGTCATTTGTTTGAGCCACCTGGACCAGGGGGCAGCAAAAATTAATGTGCACATTACATTCTAAATGTATTAAACCACAATTGTTGTAAAGTGCACATGATTCCATTGCTGCCCACTGGCAGGTCCACGTGAAATTTACAAACAACACTAAAAACAATAAGGCAGGCCGTCTGAAACTGACCCAAGTCAAACATCTAACAGATTACCAGATCACACCACAAATGACGAAAGGATGTGTAGAATAGAAGGTTAACTTGTAGTGCATGGGGGGCCCATGTGCATGTGAGCCAGAATTTGCTTTTCGAGCTGGATCATGTTTTAAAGAATGTTTGTGCCTAAAATTTTTTGTTGTAATTGCCTTATATCGTTTATTTTTAGTGGAAAAAAATCAAATCGGCCATGGGTTTTTTATGATATTAGCCTAAATATGGTGTCGATAGACGTAATGCAGTTCTAAAATTGAAAAAAAAAAAAAAAAAGTGACCGTAAATGAAACAGCGTTTGAAAATTCTCAACACTGATTAAATAACGAAGGCATTGGGGAAAGAAAAAGGGATGCGGCCCCTTGCGATTGGTGTTCACGTTTCCGTGTGTGCGAGCACAACGAAGTTTAGAGAGTACCCGACCAAAAACGTTCAATTTCTCACTAGGTTCTATAGGTCAGACCCAATTATGATACATATTCCTAACAAAACATTGTAACGGAACCTCTCTGATGCAAAATCTCTATAGAACCCTGCGTTTTCGGAAGATCTTTGAGATTAGTTTCATTTGCAATACATTCGCTATGACGAACTGATAATGTTATTCTCGTGCAGTACTAAATTTAACCCTAACCCGGACCGGGCGGTTTCACGGTAGAATTCTATAAATTTTTATTATATTTAATCTATTTTATTTTTAACGGCCCAGATGCAATGAGAAAAAAATTTTGCGTTTCATTGCATACCGGACGTTTTTCCCGGGGGGTACAAGAATAAGTGCACAGTCTTAAGGCCCAGATGCAACGAGTAACATCGCGTTCATTTTTCCCGGAAGACGTCCCAGATGCAATGAGGAAAATCGCGTCATTTTTCGGGAGAAGTCCCAGATGCAATGAGGTGCCATGAGATGTCATTTGCGCGGACACACAAAAAATAGTTGTTGACGGCCAAGATCAACGAAAACATTGGGTTCATGCAAAAATAGTTGTGTTTGTATGAATCTTACTTGCTCTACTTTTTTGCAATATCTAGCCGGTAACGGCCCAGATGCATCGAGAGGAACAGCGCCGCCATTTCCGGAAGAAGTCCCAGATGCAACGAGAACATCGCGTCATTTTCCGAAAGGACGTCCAAGATGCAACGAGGAACATCAGGTCATTTTCCGGGAAGACGTCCCAGATGCAATGAGGTGCAATGGGAGTCATTTGCGCCGACAAAAAAATAGTGTTGCCGGCCGAGATGCAATGAGGAAACATTTTCCGACCGGTACCACGTTTTTGTAGTTGCACCTCATGTCCCTGGTGCGGGTTTAATATTGTTGCAGTCGTGACACAGGATCTTACACCGTGGGAAATACGTTACCGGACTGCCGTTTATAGCCTAATAAGCATTATGGTGGTGCTATTCAAAACTTGTTTGTCCCTTAAATCGTATTGACTAACTGTTTAACTTTTTTTATTTCAGCTTTGGAAATGATTGATATTTTGAGCCAAAAATTTTTATAGGAAAAGTCCTTTAGTCAAAGTGTTTTTTTTTTGGGGGGAGGGGATCCACTTGGACCCCTTATGTACCAATGGGAGCCTGGTGCAGAAGACCAAAGGCACTTAAGTGTTAAAAGAAATTAGGGGGTTTTGCCATTGTGACCCTGATGAATTTAGCAGACTTGAACGGAATAAACTGCAGAATTAATAAGCAGTTTATTCCGTACAAGTCTGCTGAATTCATCAGGGACACTATAGTGACCCGGGGTCACTAAATGGCACAACCCCAATTTATGACTATCATATCATATTTCACTTGCCTGTTATATATATTGTTTCTTCTTCCAGGATACTGGTTCAGATGGCTGTCACCTTTTTACCATTGACCAAGCCCTGCTCGGTTTGGGTATTATTTTTAATTTGAGAAATGAGCCTTATTACAACTGCAGATTGAAACGGCCTTTACTGAACTTGGAACAGGTAAGCAAAGTATCTGGGTGTTTCCATAAGGTGACGCCCTTTTCTGACATACTTTCCTGACACCCTATGAATTCGGAAACCGTAATGGAATAAACCACATAAACCGTGTGGTTTATTCCGTTAAGGTTTCCGAATTCATAGGGTGTCAGAAAAGTATGTCAGAAAAGGGTGTCACCTTATGGAAACATCCAAAGTATCTGCTGAGCTTGATAAGCTCAGGTGGTTGTATCTGAATTACATATGTGCACTTTCAAATGCTTCAGGTTTATTTATCTTTTCAATATCACATGATAAATATGACTCATCTTTTTTGGGCTTCTAAACCGCACAATACCAAAAGAATGAAGTGCATATGAGTGTATGCCAACAAATATTGATTTGTTTCAAATTCATCAACTGTTTATTTTGTGATATTTGGCCTGCAGGTAAATACAGTTGAGAACCTGTGCATGAGGACTACGAGAATCCTGCTGAGTTTGTCTTATATGCAGGACCGTATGCAGGATTTATTTAAGGGGTGCAGGACTTTAAAAATTTGAACTTTTTTGGGTAATACCTAACTACCTCAAATAGTCCCTTTTTGGAATTTTTGAGCATCTCATTACCTAAACGTAGACTTGTCAAATTTTCTGTAAATGCTGGACCTTTTTATAAAAAAAATATTACATCAAATTGAAAATATCAATATTTAATTCAGAGCACTGGGAGGGGATATCATGTTTTAAAAGCCATTTGGGAACCGGAAATTGGAGAAGAACTTTCCAAAGAGCGGGAAACCAACAGTGATATGGACATGCACACATGATGTATTGGTGGGCCCTTGCCAAGGGAAAAGGCTAAAATATTTTGGTTTTCTTTAAACGTCAAGGAATAATAAATGTTACAGTTGAGTACTGCGTATCAAGATAAATTTGGACATCGCTGATTTTTAAATAATAACAATAATATCCAGTTTTATATAGTGCTTTTAAAATCCCCATAAACAGGCACACAGCGCTATTGCCAATTACTAAATTCAAGGAATCGTCACAATCATTTTGCTTCATCTAGGCGGCTGCTCAAGACATGCCTTACAAGCGCACAAGCATATATCAGCACTTAGATTGTAATATTCCCCATAACAGCTCCCCAGATTTTGCTTGGTTCAACGAGGCAATTGAGATTAACTCCACAAACACATTGACCCCAGTGGGGCTCAAACTCACAATTTTTAACAGTCTATATGACGAGTCCTGCGCTTTTCTACTGGACTAATACACCATGCTCAAAAAATATATTCATAGCAATTCTTGTTGTCCCCGCCGAACGAGTTTGGAACGGGGACTATGAATGACAGCGTCCGTTTCGGCCTTCTGTGACAAAATGTTAACCATGTTTATACCATTTATCTGGAGTTCCGGAAGGCGACAATGAATGTAACTTGGTGGAAAGAAGCGTGTTGTTGAGTTCTGTTTTCTTCTCGACGTGATTATATTGTGGCTGTAAAATTATGCTAATTAAATATCTAATTGCATAATTTTATGAGAATTTTCCTGAAGGCCTGTGTACAAGTTTTTTCTGGAGTTCTGTCAGGCGTATAATGATGTCACGTGGTGGAAGGAAGCGGGCTGAAGAGTTCTTGACCTGATTAGATTTTGGGCGTATTTCATCAAATTGAGTATGCAAGTGAGCTAATAATATGCAAAAATCAGCGTAATTGCTATATTTTTGAAACGGTACAATTGGACACTCAAAATTCCTGTGCTGCATAATAGCATATCATGGGGCCCATCTTTTTTGCAATTTTGAAATATGTATATCTCGGCTTAGGTCTGAAATGAAGGCTAATTAAATTAAATATGCATAAGCTGTATCTCTGAAACGGTACATCGATAGGAAAAATTCCTTCCCTACATGAGACTACTATAGGGCTATTGGGAGGGGGGTGAGGTGTTGGGTGTTGAGGAGGGGTTTGGTGTTTGGGGAGGGGGTGGGTGTTGGGGAGGGGGTTGGTTGTGTTGTGAAGGAGTGGGGTGTTGGGGCGTTGTGGGTTGGGTGTTGCAGGGTGGGGGAGGTTGGGTCTTTGCGTGTTTTTTGGGTGTTGGTTGTTTATTGCTTTTGTTGGGGATGTGGTGGAGTGTTTGCGGTGTTTTGGGGAGGGGGCATGGGAGTGTTACAGGATGTTGCTCGGAGGGTGGAGGTGTGTGGGGTTTTGGGGAGGGGCATGGAGTTGCGGGGTGTTGGGGAGGTGTTGGGATGCGGGGTGTTTGGGGAAAGGGTGGGGTGTTGCATGGTGTTGGGGAGGTGGGTGGAGTGTTGCGGGGTGTTTGGGAGTGTTTCTATTTCTTTGTGTTGGGAGTGTTGCGTCGTCGTCGTCGTAGGGTGTTTGGGGAGGGGGATGGGAAGTGTTGCAAGGATGTTGCGGAGGCATGAGGGTGTTGCGGGGTGGTTGGGGAGGGGATGGTGGGGTTGGGGGTGTTGGGGAAAGGGGAGGCGTTTATGGTATTGTGGTGAGGGTTGGGGTGTTGAGGGGGTGTTAAGGAGGGGGAGGGGTGTTGCGGGGGGTGTTGGGGATGATGTGGGGTTTTGGGGAGTTGTTGGGTGTTGGGGAGATGGCTTGGGTTTTTTTTGGGGGTGTTTGGTGAGGGGGTGGAGTGTTGCGGGGTATTTGGGGAGGGGGTACCCGTTGACGTTGCATTTATCACATGTTAGTTGATCGCAACACATTCGGCGGGGACATATTTTATACGCATCGCGTAGACGAGTTTCGCCTTGTTTGCACCGAGTTGATTTGTTCAAAGGTACACAGTCAGCTTTTTCTAGGAAGGGTCCTGATGCTGGTCTGATGTGTGCGGGTACAGGCTCTGCACATTACACCCAAAACTGGTGGCACATATGCTCTTTCATTTGTATGTTTCATGTGTTACTATGACGGAGATGCTGAAGTAGCAGAATTTACAAGCAACTGTATAACTTGCAAAAATTGAAGGACCCGATGCTTCAAACCTGGTCTCCCACAATGGCAGGTAGGAGTTTGTTTAATCTTTTTAAGAAATTCCTGGGGTAATTCGTTACATTGTCTTTATTTGTACACCAAAATGCAGCATCTTTAAAATGGTGGGTACAAATAAGTGTTTGTCAAAATAAGATGCACTAATTTAAAACAGCACTGGCACATTTTCAGAAAAATATGAAATTTCTTCAATTTCTCACAATGATAGTGCCTACCATTGGAGATCTAGATATATTGTACACATAAAAATAACATGCCCACACAGAATAGCGACATAATAAGAGGCTGAAAACAACTTTTAAGTTTGCCGAACTTATCAACAAATGTGTCCTATTACATAAGAGCATAGACTCGTATCATTGATATTAAAACCAAAAGGTCACAACCAGTCAAACAAGGTGCAATCAACTCTAGCGTGTGTTTCTTGTGTTTACCCGCCATTTTCCATGTCGTCTGCTGAATTATGTCACCGCGATATTAATTATAAATCATCCGTTTACCCATGAAGCGCACTAGTTGGGCATAATAGTTTTCAGGTGAGGGCTAATGTATAAAAAGCGTACACCGTTCAAAAAATCAATTTTGGAAAATCTAGAGCGTGCACTTTTTGTGTGCAAATGGGGCGCATGGGGGGTGGGCGGTCGTTTAACGTACCCCTGACTTTGTGTGTTGGGAAGTGTGATTTGCTTCGTTGACCGTCATGCATTTAATGTGACTCATTGGTTATAGTGCAAAACTGACTACTTGGTTCAAAATCTGTAGCTTGACCTATACCTACCTTACGAATGTCCTTTGTAGCATATTAAGCTAATAAATTGATGATACCA